>CAJQZJ010033952.1:1844490-1864947 GCA_907164525.1 Lophiomys imhausi
AAGAAAGAAAGAAAGAAAGAAAGAAAGAAAGAAAGAAAGAAAGAAAGAAAGAAAGAAAGAAAGAAAGAAAGAAAAAGAAAAAGAAAAGAAAAGAGAAGAAAAAAAAAGAAAAGAAAGAAAAAAGGCAGTCACTGTCTGGGGCCTCTTATATAAAGGCAAAAATTCCTCTCATGATCCCATCTCTTGACACCTTCACATTGTTGGTAATGTTTTGTTTTTGTTTTGGGGTTTTGGTTTTTCAAGACAGGGTTTCTTTGTGTAACAGCCCTGTCTGTTTTGGACTCACTTTGTTGACCAGGCTAACCTCGAACTCACAGAGATCTGCCTGTCTCAGCCTCCCGTTGATTATATTTTAACCTACAATATGAGGGGAGGAGGAAGTCAAATTCACAAGCTTTTAGACTGTTGCAGAGATTAAGTTATACATTTTTGCCGGGCGGTGGTGGCGCACGCCTTTAATCCCAGCACTTGGGAGGCAGAGGCAGGCGGATCTTTGCGAGTTCAAGGCCAGCCTGGTCTACAAAGTGAGTCCAGGACAGCCAGGGCTACACAGAGAAACCCTGTCTCGAAAAACCAAAAAAAAAAAAAAAAAAAAAAACATTTTTTAAGGTATTGAAAATTGCTGAAAGGGCTGCTGGAGAGGACTGAAGTTAAGTGTAAGAATAAACTATCTAGCCGGGCGAAGTGGCGCAGGCCTTTAATCCCAGCAATAGGGAGGCAGAGCTAGGTAGATCTCTCTGAGTTGAAGGCCAGTCTGGTCTACAAAGTGAGTCCAGGACAGCCAGGTATACAAAGAGAAACCTTGTCTTGAAAAAACAAAAACAAAAACAAAAAGAAGAAGAAGAAGAAACTATCTACAGAGCTTCTGAGTTCATCTGATGAAAAAAAGTTGAATAATAGAACCAACCATTCTGTTTTTCCTAGGTCTGAAGGGTTTCCATGTATTTGAGAAATTTCTTCTAAAACATAGAAAGTGTCTTGGAAAGTGGCTAGCCCACAACCTGCATCCCAAATATCAAGTTCCAGGAAATGCAATCTAACTTTGACCACTTCTACACTTGGAACTCAAGTTTGCTGCAATAAGACGGCCATTAGAGACAGAGAGGAAGCAAGGAGGACGACAGAAGAGAAAGAAAGAGCCAAAATTACAGAGACACAGAAGCATACAGAGGACATTGCTTGTCTCTGTGAGTCAAAATTCTAGAACAAATATCTGCTTGAGATGCCTAAGTCCCTCCCTGCAAAGGAGAAACAAAAGCTGCTGCAAGCTGTGTGATGTTAACAGAATGCTCTATAATAACATCATATCGACCAACCACATGATGATTATATACTACACAACTCTGTGATGGAAATATCACTCTACTTATACATTACAATTTTAGACCTTCTGGCTTTGTCATCACTTTAAAACATGCTCCATTTCTATTATTTACCTAGATTTTTGTTTTTGGTTTCTTGTAATATTTCTCGAGGAGAATAATTATACAAAGGCTTTGGTGTTTGCCAAGAAGAAATGGGTTTTAATGGAAACCTTTTAAGTAGAACAAACCTTAATAAGAGCAGTAATGGACAGTGTGTTCTGAACAACTAACTCTTCAGACTTCACTCACATTTATTGCAGTTTAAGTGATTTGTGAGCAAAGAATTTCATGTCAGGTTTTCCATTCATTTTTCTTTACTCTTATTTCTCTTGCACAATGTTCTTGAACAAACATGTTGAGACATTTAAATTTTGTCTTTATATGTTGAATTATAAAATAAGAATCCTGATAACTAACCAAAGATACAGTTTTTACTAATGAAAATAAATAAATAAATAAATAAACAAACAAACAAATAAATAAATAAATAAATAAGAAAACATTGAAGCAAGAATTCTGTTTTTCCCTTTCATGATGGAGCGTCAGGCCTTGACCATGTCACTGAACAATCACATAGCTCAATTTCTTCAGTTTTTTTTTAATAATTTATTTTTTATTTCTTCAAGTTACATCTCAATCACAATCCCCTCCCTACTCCCCCTTCCAGTCCCACCCTTCCACCCTCCCCCCCCTCACCCCCCCCATCCCCTTCCCTTCTTTTTTTTTTTTTTTTTTTAGTTTAAGGTATTTCTTTTTCCCCCCCAACAGCTCTCCCTTTCAGTCCAAAAAATGGTTCTTTTTCTTATAACTATAAATACAATACAAAACAACAGAAATAAATAGGCCACAATTATAAGAGTTATATGGCTTAGCATACATTCCCAATGTCCAGTCCATATGTATTTGGCCCCTGACTTTAACATTCTACTATCTAACCATCTCCATGAGTTTAAAGTTCTATATCTAACTCAGCTTTCATACTAACTTGCCTCACAATTTTAAAAATATCTTCTTAGATCCAGAACACCCTCTTGATTCCTAAACAACTCAAAATTTAACTATGAGACTCTATCTGTTCTTCAACCACCTCAGAGACCTGAGAGGGATAAATATATCTGATTATATAGGAAGTGCAGGGCCTGCAGCTTCCAAAACTAAAAAATGACATACCAGTGGCTGCCTGGACAGTTCCCATTTTCTCTCCATACATTACAGCATCAATCTTCAGCCATTTGGCCCATTTCTCTGACAGACATTGGTTGTAGAGCAGGAATTATGAAGGACTTACCTACCCTGTCTTGGCAGAGCTAGGCTGTCGACTTATCTGCTTCCAAATTTTGTCCTTTTTGGACAGAAGTCTGTCTACAGTTGAAGCAAGGGGTTTTTCTTGCCAAGAGAACGGCTTACCACCAATTCAATCATCTCCCACTGGAGATTCTTCGATGCTCATCTTCTACTTGGAGTAGAATAGGGGGTGCTGTCAGGAGCTGACATGTCTCGATATCAAAAAATCTTAAGTTAAGAAAACATCTTTGAATGCCATATTCTGCAGATCTCTTGAGGTTTTTGAAGATGCCCTATCTATCTCTTATATTTAGATAAGCAAATATTGCTTGTCTCTTAGTAACTTGATTTCTGAGTAGCTTAGAAAATAACTGTGATAGACTGTCATAGTAACTAACAAAATGACACGTTTTCATGACTATTAGTTTCCGTTTCTTAATTATCCTAAACAGTTTATGTCGGTTGGTAGCGAGAGGTCAAAACTTGACATTTCATTTTTAAGTATTACTACGAACAATACCTTTAAGAAGCGTTACCCTTAATTTTGTATCAATATACAAAGATCAATCCCAATGTGGCCAAATATAATCTTAATTTTGTATCAATATACAAAGATCAATACCAATGTAGCCCAATACAATCTTAATTTTACATTAATATACAAGGGCCAATATCATTGTGGCCAAATATAATCTTAATTTTGTATCAATATACAAAGATCAATACCGATGTAGCCCTATACAATCTTAATTTTGCATTAATATACGATGATCAATACCAATTTAGCCAAATATAATATTAATTTTGTATCAGTATACAAAGGTATAAGGCTATATTCAATAATCTGTCCTTTTTTCTTGATCTTTCCTATACTATGTCTATGTCCCATTTTTCTCAAGTCTGTTCACTCCTATATAGGAGAGAAAGGAGGATACAGAAAAGCAAAAGAGAGAAGTCCCTGGGTCTAACCTCTAAAACCCATTTAACAAGACCATTTAACAGCTTGTAGTCTTTTCCCCTAAATAACAAAATTTTCTATTATCTATCAAATAACCAAAGGGGGAGAACACCCTCCCCACCTTCTGGGGATGGGACGTTGTTCTCTTAAAATGACTTCCTGCTGATTTGGGACGTAGTAAACCTGTTTGGGGCCCAAATAAGAATGGAAAAATGGTTAAAATGTTAATAGAATCATTTGATGTTCAATCCTTTTGTGCTCAGCTATTTAGATGTCCTAAGAAGTTCATAGACTGAAGCTGATCTTCAGAGCTTTACTGAAGATCTGGCTGGAGTAGTCTGTGGAGCTGAACGATCTTAGCGATTTTGAGTTGTTGTGGTTGTAGATTTTTGAGGAAACTGCTATTGAAGAAGTCTGCAAGGCTGGATCATCTGGGCCACTCGTCTTCTTTAGTGTCTGATCTGTTTTCTGCTGAGATTTCCGTTGTCCAGTTGTCCCTGGATTCCTTGAATGGATGCTTTAAATCTCCTGGAAAGATAAGAACAGAACCCTGCCCTAATCCTAACTCTGGGACAATTACCTTTTTTTTTTGGGGGGGGGGTCAGGTAATATTTTTCCTGGAGCAAATTTGGTTTTTTATAAATTTAATGCCTGCACTGAGCATCTCTAATGATATATGTGCAAACACTTTTAAAATCATAAAACAGCACATGAGAAATATAATTATGTCTTACATCATTTAATATTAAAAATATAAACTTCTTCGATTTTTAATCAGAAAATAAGAAGAGCAGTCTAAATTATTTTAATTTCATAGTTATTTTCCACAGGGTAGATTTTCTTAAAGATTTATTTTCTTTTTATTTGTGTGTGTGTGTGTGTATGTGTGTGCGTGTGTATCTTGTGTATGAGTTTGTGCACTTGAGTGCAAGTGCCCACAGAGACCAGAAGAGGGAGTCATCCCCTAAACTGGAACTACAGTGGTCATTGGCCACTCAGTTTGCACTGGGAATTGAACACCAGTCCTCCACAAGAGCAACAAGCACTCTTTACCAAGGAGCTGTCTCTCCAGCCCCAGTACAGATTTTTAAATAGCAATTAATAATGTTTTCTTGCAGTGACTATTCTGAGGACTCTTATTTTTTTCAGAAGTTTTCTGAGTTATACTTATGTTCCTTTGAATCCTGGAGATGTTCTTTTGAGATTTTCTATTTGTTTATTTTAAGCTATGATATTGAAAATGAGATTCTATATAGGGGACAACCAGACAAAAACCAAATAGAAAGTGGGAGAGTCATTCCACTTAAAAATAATGCTTCCCTTGTTAGAAGCACGGAGAAGAGAATGTGTTGAAAGAGATTTACTTGACAAGTACTCCATATCCACTTTGTGAAATTACCTAGAGCCTGAGGACTAGAAAAGTACTGACATACCCACTATGAAGAGGCTCAGTTGTATTTTTTCCCTCTAGCACTTTAGTGCCTGGATAATACATAATAACTCTCTGGAGCTGTGAATTTATAGATTTAAAATTACTGATTCAGGACAGCCTTGTGATGAATTGTGATACCAGGCAGGCGGGGTGTTTATTTTGGCAGCTCCATAACATGCACTCCTGAGTAGAAAAAAAATTATCTCAAGCCTACTCTTTTACAGAAATTCTATTTCTCAGCTTTAACTGTCTAAACCTAAATACAATTTGCCTTTCTATTTTTTAAACCTCTCTTCACAAAATGAAAGCTGAATTTGCACACCAAACATTCTTCGCCTTTTATCCATCAACGCTTTGGTTGCAGACCAACTACTCTGCTGCCTAACTTAAGCCAGATGAAGCCTCTTGACTTCTTCACACCTCTCCAAGCACGCATGTGTCACAGAAGTCTGGATTAGGGCAAATGGTCTGAGGAAGTGCTGATGCCTGATTCTCTGTCTGACCTTGACAATCTCTCGAGTCCTTTTGCTAGAGAATGTAAAGTAACTAATAAATACTGTAATGCAGTTATCACAGAATAATGTGCAATATAGTAAATAAGAACTGTGTGATCTATCTTGCCCAAAATAAGTTCTCAAAAATTGTTTTTGCCTTAATCTGTCTGAGCTTCTATGATGTTATAGCACAGACTACATAATTTATGAACATAAAAGTTTCTTACTGAAGGCTAAAAGTACAAAGCAGGGAATTGACGGGCTCATTGTGTGGTGAGCATCTAGTCTCTGCTTGCAAAGTGGTAGCTTTGCTAACTCTTATATGAATGCCAACTCTTATAAGAGAAAACATAATATCTTCACATGGTGAAAGGAATGCCTCCCTCCATCAAACCCTTTTGCAAGAACACTCAGTCCTTCCTAAGAGGGAAAAGTCCTTGTAACCCACCAAATAAAAGCAGACACCACCTCCCAACACCATGTGGACTTCATCAGCATTTGGGAGGCGATGCCTTTAAACTGTAGCATAATTAATGTGTTTCTTTCTTTGAGTTTTGTTTGTTTGTTCCATCCTTTCCCTTTTCTTTCTTTTTCAATAGTTGTTGCCTGCTAAATTTTGTTAGTTTGTTTCTTAATTTTGTTTGTTGAGACAGAGGATTACTACATAGCCCAGGATGACCAGGAGCTTGATTTGTGGACAAAAACAACCTTGAACTTTGATTGATCCTCCTGCTTCTGCCTCTCAAGTACAAGGATTACAGGTGTGCACCAGCCACTATGCCCAATTAGTATAATTTGGTTTTTGATTGGGGGTTGGGGCAGAGTTTAAATTTTTGGCACCAAAAGGAGCAGATCTCACTAATAAGATGAAATAATCACTCCACTCAGTATTACTTATGTATTAACTGGGACTAAAAAAGAGCTTCAGAGTTGGAGACGTGGCTCACCAGTTAAGAGCACTGGCTAGAGCTCTTCCAAGGGTCCTGAGTTCAATTCTCAGTAACCACATGGTTGCTCACAACTCATCCACAATATGATCTGATGCACTCTTTTGGCTGCAGGTGTACACGCAGATAGAGCACTCATATACATAAAATAAATAAATAAGTCTTAAAAAGAAAAAAAAGAAGAGCAGCACTTAGTTCTTCATGAGACTTAAACACACAGAATACCAGACATCAATATAAGGAAAAGTAATAGGGGTAGAATAGTGACTCACAGTTGCTGCTCCTCAAGACCTAGGTTTAGTTTCTAGCACCCGGGTCAGGTAGCTCACAAGCACCTATAACTCTAACTCCAGCAGATCTTAATTCTGGTGTCCTTGAACACCCACACAAATGCAGTGCACACTCACACAGACACACAAGTAACAGTGAAAATCTTAATAAAGAAAAAATTATGCAATTATGTAACTATAAATATGTAGATGAGCTGGGCATGGTGGCACATGCCTTTAATCCCAGCAATCATGAGGCAGATGCAGGCAGATCTCTGTGAGTTTGAGGCCAGCCTAGTCTCCAAATCCAATCCAGGTCAGCTGAGGCTCTGTTACACAGAGAAACCCTGTTTCAAGAAAAGAAAAAAATGTAGATGAAATAATCCCTGATCTCAAGGATATGATGACTAGTAACACTTTACAACTTCTACATTTTGTTTGGTTTGGTTTGAGTTTTGGTTTTGGGTTTGGTTTTTTGTTTGTTTGTTTTTGTTGTTGTTTTTTTGTTTTTTTGTTTCGTTTGAGACAGGGTTTCTCTGTGTAGCCTTGGCTGTCCTAGAACTCACTCTGTAGACCCGGCTGGCCTCAAACTCAGAGATCTTCCTGCCTCTGCCTCCAGAGTGCTGGTGTTAAAAGGTGGGTGCACCCACATATTTAAAATAGCTTCAATCCACAAAGATTCAAACCACAAAAAATTTTTAATTTGTTTTCATTTCATGTGCATTGCTGTTTTGCTTGCATACATGTCTGTGTGAGGTTGTCGAATCCCCTGGAGCAGGAGTTACAGACAGTTGTGAGCTGCCATATGGGTGCTTGGAATTGAACCTGGGTCCTCTGGAAGAGCAACCCGTGCTCCTAACCACTGAGCCATTGCTCCAGCCCCAAACCACAAAATTTTAAAAGATTCAATCCACAAAGCAATTAAGTCCTTGCAATATACAAAACGTGGTACAAAGGGGGAAAAAAACACATAAACATCTAATTGCAGTACCTTAAACAATGCCTCTGAATATAGTGTAATTATAACTTGACTCCTAGTTCTATGTCAGCAACTTTTATGGAATATGTTAAAATGAAAGTAATACTCAGTCATTTTACCCATCATTTACTTCCCTGGTTCCAAAGGCAATTATTTTCAACTCTGCATGATTCTCCTCATACATACTTGCATACTCTAAGTAACAATTGCATTGGTATTTCATATTCCTTTGTTGGAGGCATTATGTATATGTTTTCAGTACAAGACAATGTCAACTGTGGTCATTTTTATCTCCTGTAAAGAGCATTTTGCTTTTCCTAGAATTGATTATATAACTATGCATTAAATTCTATAATTCCTAACTCATTCAAACTCTGTACCAAATACATTAAGCCTTCTATGAATTTCAGCTCTCTAAATATTTCTATCATGGCACCCCAAGCTGTTTTCTTGGGATCCTCCCTACAAATGCCTTAGAGAATCCTTTCAGTTCTGTCTAGTGCAGATCTCCTGTTTTGATGGTCTATGTGACTTTCAATCACTTCCTCAAAAAAGACATTGAAATGTTTTTCTAAGAACCTGCTTGTCTGAAACTGTAGCCCCCATGTCTTCCTTTGTTTCATATACTGTGTAATAAAGTTGGAAATAATCTTCCTTCGGAAGTTTTAGTCCATTTCTCCATTGCTTTCTGCATTCTGATATTGCTTTTGTAAAGACCAAAGCCACTCTGCTCCTTGCTTCTTTGTAAGAGGTCTTTTTTTTTTTTCTGGAAATTTGTGGGATTTTTTTGGTTACTGCTGTGAAAAAGATAGCAGACTGAGCATCCAGCCAAAGGCTACACATGGGAAACTCCAGAGTCAGAGGCTAAAGAAATGAGAATCAACTGATGGAATCACGGTAAAAACCAATGAGGCATTTCCAGTTGCAAATAGCATTTGGCAAACACCTCTGACTCAGCCTGTCTCAAATGCTGCCTGAAACACATACAAAGATTGTGTGAGAGAGGGGGGGAGGGAGGGAGGGAGGGAGAGAGAGAGAGAGAGGGAGGGAGGGAGGGAGGGAGAGAGAAAGAGGGAGGGAGGGAGGGAGAGAGAAAATCCATGCCAATGCAGAGTACAAAAGTTGACAAGTTGCTCATTGTTCATTGCTGGGAGGAATTACCCTAAATTATCGGGCTAATGAAGTTGGATTTAGAAAAACCAAATTGGTGGCCTATCCAAACTCTGCTTTATGGTAAACAGCATAGCATAGCCACCTGTAAAATAGAAAGTAGACTTAGCATCCTCCCTGCATGGTGTGCTCACTGAACAAAGACAGTCTCCTTCCAGCACTACCAACTATGTTGTTGGTCCTCTTTTGCCTCCTCCAAATCCTGAAATTCTGCTTTGAGACATGGTGACAGTACAGTCAATCAATGGCTGACATCTTTCTGTACGCTGGAGACTAGAACTTCCAAATCTCAGTGGAGATGGATAGAGTAGATGGAGAGGCAACATTTTCCATTTGCTCTTACAAAATTGGTCCTGTGATGATCCACAGGCAGAGTGCTGATCACAGTGCCTTTGGAGGTGACAGTAGCTCATGGATTCCTTTGGTTTTATTGTCAGAGAGTCTGTTAGTTCCCATGCCTCAGACTGTAACATTATAATGGTAAGGCCCTATCACAGTGTGTCAGAATTAGGAAATAGAAGACACTGAAAGTATTCTGACTTGGCATAATCGTTAGGCCAGTCATCAGAGATCTAAAATTGGAGCCAAAGGAAACCTACATTTCCTATTTGGACATGTGATGGCTACATTGGGTAAAGAGAAGAAAAATAAGGAGGAGTTGAAGATGGCCTGAACTACCTTAGGTCTTGGTAATTCCCCTTCATATTTAACTAAGTTATGTGTGAAAAACTATCACACATACACTAATGGTTTATTTCGTCAGGTTAACATTCCTGACACTGTCTGTAGCTCCAATGACCTAAGGACAGTCATGCCTGACAATCTTTGCAAAAGGTCCATTTCTTAAAGTGATCATCCCACACAGACTTCATGTTTTTAATTATTGTTTGCTTCTCTCTCAGGAACTCTTGGCAAGGTGCTAGAGTTCAATTCCCCTTCTGTCATATCTGTAGCCAATCCTCTTACTTGCATATAACCCACCAAAATTCATTAGAATCATAATATATACCAATCCCTCTTCTTGTCCCAAGAAAGACATAAAAAATCATATCAAAAAGGAAAAGGAATATAATCCAGAACATTAAGATTTACTTCTCTCTGAAAATGATTTTCAAAGGAAATGGATTCCTCTTTTTTAGAAAACTAACATTCTCAGTAAGAAAACATGAAGTTAGCTGGGTGGTGGCGGCGGCGTATGCCTTTAATCCCAGCACTTGGGAGGCAGAAGCAGGTGGATCTTTGTGAGTTCAAGGCCAGCCTGGTCTACAAAGTGAGTCCAGGACAGCCAGGGCTACACAGAGAAACCCTGTCTTGAAAAAAAATCAAAAAAAAAAAGAAGAAGAAGAAGTTATAGCAGAAGTAAAATGAACCAAAAGACAAAATAAAACCCAAGCTGAGACTCATGGGTGCATCAGGAACAATCTAGAAGAAATTGAACAGGAATAATAGTAAATCAAAGACAACTAGATAAAAATTCCTCACTTGTTAATTAACCAAGAAAATAAAAGCACTCAGGAAAGGGTTTCCTTGTGTCACATCTATTCCTCCCCATGTCTGTGCCAGATACTGCCTTTCCATATAGTTATAGAAATAAGCTGTCTGTGCCCCTACATGCCAGATATTTTCCCACTAGCTAACACTCTCTTGCAGATTCTGCTCTCTCGCTCTCTCTTAAAATTCTTCATAAATTTTGCTTATATTCTCTTTCTACAAGACCTGCCCATGTTTCCTCTTTAAAATGCTCTGAGCTTGATTTCACCCCATCGCTCAACTCAAACTACCTATGAAGGTCACAGATGACCTCTGTGTGGCCATAGCCAATGGCCAATTCTAAGTCTACTGTTCTCTCTTTCTTTCCTTGAAACACCATCTTATTTTGAAGCCAGTAACCCTGATTTCTCCTGACCTCATTGGCTGTTCTTCTTTCCTAGGTCACCTTGCTCAATCTGATCTCAAAATGTTGGGCCTTTTCATATCTCTCTGTGATTACAACTAATCTTCCAGTTTAAATATAATCTATATTCTAAAAATATCTATCTCTTCAAGACCTACTTTAAGAATCCCACTAATGCAGGGTGTGGAGGCACATGCCTTTAATCCCAACAAGATCCCTGGGAAGTAAGATAGGCAGATCTCTATGAAACCAAGGTCAGCCTGGTCTACAAATCAAGTTCCTGACCAGCCAAGGCTACATATTAAGACACTGTCTCAAAAAACAAAACAAAGCAAAAAACAGCAGTAGGAGGAAAGAACTGACTTTTGCAAGGTGTCCTTGGGCCTAAACACACACATACGCACACACACACACACACACACACACACACACAAACACACACACACACACACACTCACTCACTTACCAAATAAATAAATACGTATTTTAAAGAACCTAATCAAAAAATTAACCTTGCAGCAATAAAGTTAGAGTAAGAAGAATGTTCCCCATAGACTTAGATATTTTAACATTTGGCCCCAGTTGGTGGTTGGTGGTGCTGTCTGGGGAGGTGATATGCATGTCTTGCAGGTGGAATGGATGTCTAGAATGAGTTCATAGTCTCAACTGGAGTTCAGTTTGCTCTCTCTGCTTTATGTTTGTAGCTAAAGATGTGATCTCAGCTTCCTGCCTCTATCATGCTTTCCCACCATGACAGACAGGTTCTTATCCCTCTGGAACAGTAAATCAATAAACTCTTTCTTCCATAAGTTACTTTTGATTGTGGTATTTTTATCACAGCAACAGAAAAGTAGCCAAGGGGAAAAACTGCAAAGTATACTAAAGGGAGAAAACACTATACATAAAAAATATGGTTGCAGAGAGCATATTGATATTATATTCTAAAGATATCACTCCAGGAAGAAAAAATAGTGTGAGTTTGAATATGACAAACTTTATCAAAAATATGAATTTATTTAATATTTTATATCTGACTTTTAACAATATTCTTGGGTTTTTTGTTTTTGTTTTTTTAGTGAGCCTGTCTACAATCTTGACCTATATTTAAGGAAACTGAAATACCAAAATCTTTTGGTATAGGAATGAAATATATCAGAGAAAATGACCATGCTAGAGCAGATATGTTCAGTTATATAAAGTACACTTCCTAATGGCTTATAGTCTCCGTTCATCAAGCCATTACTAAATTAAAGATAAAAATAAAATGCTAATAGTATGCCTTGTTTATGAAAAAATATCTTGAAAAACTCTGTTAGCTTTCCTGTAGTCAGCAATTATGGTAGGAAAGTTTGACATGAAATTGGACATCCTTGATTTCAGAATAATAGGCTACAAGAGAAGGAAGCCAAGTGGCAGCATTTTAATCATTAGAGACAAGAGAGATGCAATTACCACATTAAACTTCACCAAGGAATGTTAATCAAGTATCTTAACTCAAGAGATTTCTGGCAGTAATTAACAGTTACAAGATCCCTGGCAATGAGATAGATTAATGGGCAGCTTATCAAAATTTTGCTTTAGAAAAAAACTAAAAAAAAAAAAAAAAAAAGAAGGGAAGAGGATGGGGGGGTTGAGGGGGAGGAGGGTGGAAGGGTGGGACTGGAGGGGGGAGTATGGAGGGGATTGTGATTGAGATGTAACTTGAAGAAATAAAAAATAAATTATTAAAAAAAAGAAAAAGTCTTTGTCTGTAGAGAATGCAATTTATCTCATCACTTAAAAAAATATACATTTGTAAGCATTTTGCTACACTTGTATTAATCAGGTATAGTATTATGAGTTTTAAATATTTTTAAGTTTTTAGTTTAAAATTGTACTGTAAAAGTATTTTTGAATATTTAAAGATGGGATCTGGAGAGATAGTTCAGTTGGTAAAGTAATGTTTTTGTATAACGATTAATTTTGATTATCAACTTGCAGAGATTTAGAAGCCCCATGAAAACAAATCTCTGAGTGTATTTGTGAGGGATTATCTAGGGTGGATTAACGAAAATGGGGAGATTCACTCTGAAGGTAGACTGTACCATTCCATTGGCTGGGACCTAGGACTAGATAAAAACCACAGTGAGCTGAGTACTAGCACGTATCTATCACCCTCTGCTTCCTGACTGTGGATACATGTGACCAGCACCTCAGATTCCTGCTGCCATGACACCTTGCCCTGGACTCAGCTTCATGCCCTTAAACTGTGAGCCAAAATAAACCCTTCCTCCTTTCCTTATGTTGCTTTTTTTTTTTTTTTTTTTGGGTTTTCGAGACAGGGTTTCTCTGAATATCTCTGGCTGTCCTGGACTCGCTTTGTAGACCAGGCTGGCCTCGAACTCACAAAGATCCGCCTGCCTCTGCCTCCCAAGTGCTGGGATTAAAGGTGTGCGCCACCACTGCCCGGCCTTATGTTGCTTTTATTGGATACTTTTAAACAACATCAATAACATAATACACTGTACAAGCATGAGGATCTGAACTGATTTCAAGGACCCACATAAGCAGCCAGACATAGATATATCCATTGTAATCCCAGTGCTGAGAAGTTAAGTATAGGTAGATCCATGGACTGACTCACCACCTAGCCTGGCCTATTTGATGAGTTCTAGACCAATGAGACACTCAGAGGAAAAGAAAAACAGGAAATAAAGCTACACATAAAACTTGAACATAATCAATATAAAAGACTATTGAAGAAATCATGACATACAAAGTCACTGTAATATGATTCACATCCTGCTAAATATATATTTGATAGATAATAATATATTATGCTCTATAAATAGAGCATAATAGGTACACTAGAAATAATTTTTGGCTTTAACCAAAACTGAACAATAAACTTGATTTATCATAATAAAACAACTTAAAAACTACTCAAAACAATTTTAAAAATTGATCAAAGTTCACTGATAGCTGACTAAAGGCTCACGAAAAAAAAGATATCCATATAACACTATTTCTTTTAAAGAAATTTCACTTGTACTTAAAAGTTTTTCCATTTAAATAAAATTACTCTAGAGTCCATATACATTCTTTAGGGGACTATACCATTTATAAAAGAAATACTATCAGCACTATGTAAATTCTTCCAAAATGTAAAAGAATGAATTACTCATAAACTTATCCTGAGACTAACTTTACTCAGACACCATATTCTAAAAATTATGTTACAATACATCAACAAAAGCAAAAACCAAGGACCAACATCTCTTAGGAACATAAATGTAAACATTCTTTAAAAAGTATACCAAAATATATGAGAACGATAATATTATGTATTAATAATGCCCAAGTGAATTTTCTCCCAGAAAATGTAAGATTGGTTCAACATCTGAAAATCAATGTAATTCACATATTAACAGAATATATCAATATTTTGTATATATGTGTATGTGTGTGAGTGTGTGTGTGTGTGTGTGTTCTTCGAGACAGGGTCTGTGTATCCTTGACTGTCCTGGACTCACTTTGTAGACCAGGTTGGCCTTGAACTTACAGAGATCCACCTGCCTCTACCTCCCGAGTGCTGGGATTAAAGGTGTGTGCCACCACGCCGGGCCATAACAAACAGCTGTAAACTCCCATGTGGTACTGGGATTTGAACCCGGGTTCTTTAGAAGAACAGCCAGTGCTCTTAACCGCTGAGCCATCTCTCCGGCATGTGAGTGTGTTTATGTGGGTACATGAGTGTTCAGGTTTATGTGTTATAAAATACAAAAAAGATAAAAACTGTATGTACACCTCAATATTTGAAGAAAAGAGCCTAATAGCCATTCACATTTAGAACCACCTTAGCTCATAGCAATAGAGATAAAACTTCTTACCAAGTGTGGTGGTGCACACCTTTGATCCCAGCACTCAGGAAGCAGAGGCAGGTATATCTCTGTGAGTTCAAGGCCAGCCTGGTCTACAAAGTGAGTTCTAGCATAGCCAAGGTTATGGAGAGAAACTCTGTCTCAAAAAAAAAAAAAAACCCCAAAGCAAAACATAAACCAAAAAGCAACTTCATAACTTGGTAAGTTTAGCTCACACTCAGGAAACAGAACATGGATGTGAAGTGAGACTGGAGTATAGTCTCAAGCCCTTCCCAGGGTTAGCCACACCCTCTAGTGAAGCTCCACCTCCAAATGTCCCACAACCTTCACAAACAGCACCACACATTAGAATTGGAGCCAATAGGAACATTTCTCTTCAAACCACAGCACTACAAATGTCTTCCTTGCATGGTTCAACTTTGGGTTTGGATTTGTTGTTTTGTTTTTGTTTTTGTTTGGTTTCTATAGCAAGATTTTCTAAAAGAAAGAAGCAAGAATTGTTACAATAATACATTGATATACATTCATATACAAACATCTTATCTCAGTGTGGACATTTCTTTGGGTAAAACTGTATTAGAAGATTCATCAAAACAAAACAAAAAAAAAAAACAAACAAAAAAGACTTATTACTGAGGAAATTAACTAGCCACATGAACTAGCCACCTAATGTCCTTTCAATGAAGCTTCCCGGTTTGACCAGTTCCAAACATGGCAATACATGGTGAGCATCTTTATTTCTAATACTTAAATAGAAATGAAAGGACAAAAACTACAAGAACTTTAAGGAATTCTCTGTGATGGGGACCAAAAGAAACAGTTAAAATGAACTTGAGCAAACTGGGCAAACTCGAGGTAACAGGTGGTGGGGGGACAATTTATTTTTAAAGTAACTTAACATCATCTAAGAGATAAAAGACTAGATAGTATCAATAAAATTAAATAAATCTTGTTTAGTGGTTTGTTTGTGGTTGAGAGGAAGGGAGGCAGGGTCTCCCTGTACAGCACCCGCCCTTGAACTTTTGACTAGTCTGCCTCAGCCTCTTGAGTGCAGGAACTCCAGGCCTCACACTCACATACAGCTTGACAGCACTGGTTTTTAAAAGGACATTTCAGAGTACCATGGTGGGGATTTGCTTGGGATGTGTGAAGCACTGAGGCACTGCCCCTGACCTCACAGCCCTGTATTGAGTTCTACCCCAGCACTGAATTAATAATGTTTAAAAACAAAAAGACAAGGGCTAGAGAGATGGCTCAGCAGTTAGGAGCACTTACTGTTGCAGAAGATGTGGATTGGATTCCCAGCCTGGTGGCTTACAGTCATCTGTAACTCCAGTCCTATAGGACCTGACACCCTCCTCAGACCTCCACAGACACCAGGCATGTACATGGTACACATACATACATACATGCAGGCAAACACTTCTTGTAAACATAAAATTAAGTGAATAAATCTTGGGGCTGGAGAGATGGCTCAGAAATTAACATGGGCTGGTCTTCCACCTGGGTTTGATTTCCAGTATATATATGGTGGCTCACAACCATCTCTAACTCCAGTTCCAGGAGATCTGATGCCCTCTTCTGGCCTCCTTGGGTACCAGGCACAAATAGGCATTCATGAAAATGAAATAGCCATGCACATAAAATAAATAATTTCTTTTAAAAAAATCTTTAAAAAATTACATAAAACATCATTGCATTTAGGAAACAAGAAAGTTATTTTGAAAAATGGAAAAAACAGCAGAAATTTTTAATCAAGTAAAAGAGCTAGAAGACAAGGTTGTGGAAACTGCCCAGAAAGTAACACACACACACACACACACACACCACGAAGTAATGAGAAATTAAAAATAAGAAAAAGGGCCAAGTGGGGGGCAGCGCATGAGTTTAATCCCAGCACTTGGGAGACAGATGCAGGGGGATCTTTCTGAGTTGGAGGCCAGCCTGATCTACATAGAGATACATAGCCAGGGCTACATGAAGAGACCCAGGCTCAAAAAAAGAAGAGAAGGAAGGAGGGAGAGAGAGGAAGGGAAGGAAGGAAGGAAGGGAGGAAGGAAGGAAGAGAAAAAATTCAAAGATGAGTTAAACTTTAATGCTCAAATTTAGAGGAAGAAATACACAAAGAAAATAACTGAAAAACTTATACAAATGAGTTGCTTGCTGCTGAAAGACAAATTTTCAAACCCAATAAAATCTCTTGAGTAGAAAGTACAATAAACTGGGTGTGGCACACGCCTTTAATCCCAGCACTCGGGAGGCAAAGGCAGGTGGATCTCTGTGAGTTCAAGGCCAGCCTTGAAAAGAGTGAGTCCCAGGATAGCCAGGGCTACAGAGAGAAACCCTGTCTTGAAAAACCTAAAAAAAAAAGACACATTATTATTGAATTTCAGACCTGATACTAAAAAGATTTTAAGGGCTTTTACAATGGGGAAGAAAAAGTTACAACCCAGGTTGAGGTATGCATCGGTAACTCAGGGCTGGAGAACTGTGGTAGAAACAGACAAGTCCTGGAGGCTTGCTGTTCAACTAGTCTAGCCAAAATGCCAAGCTTCAGGTTCAGTGAGCGAACCCATCTCAAAAAGTAAGGTGCAGAGTGACCAGGAAAGACATTCAACATTAACTTTTGGCCTCCACACATCCAACACACAGATGAAGTCACCTACAAACACTTGTGTACACAAACACACTCACATTTTTTTTTTTTTTTTTGGTTTTTCGAGACAGGGTTTCTCTGTTTAACAGCTCTGGCTGTCCTGGACTCGCTTTGTAGACCAGGCTGGCCTCGAACTCGCAAAGATCCGCCTGCCTCTGCCTCCCAAGTGCTGGGATTAAAGGCGTGCGCCACCACCGCCCAGCTCACATTTTTTAAATAAATAAACAGACATGTTTAGACAAATATATCTAATTTTATTTATTTAAAGGTTTTTTGTTGGTAATTTCATACTTGAAAATAATGTATTTTTGCTGCCAGGCAATGGTGGCACATTCCTTTAATCGCAGCACTTGGGAGGCAGAGGCAGGGGGATCTCTTTTGAATTTGAGACTAGCCTGGTCTACAGAGTAAGTTCCAGAACAGGCAGGGCTACCCAGAGAAACCGTGTCTACAACAACAACAATAATATTTTTTATCAAATCTATTCCCCACTCCTCCTCTCCAACTTCTAGCCCTCACACCACC
This sequence comes from Lophiomys imhausi, assembly GCA_907164525.1. NCBI lineage: Eukaryota > Metazoa > Chordata > Mammalia > Rodentia > Muridae > Lophiomys > Lophiomys imhausi. The sequence continues at coordinate 1,862,323 of CAJQZJ010033952.1, forward strand.
TTTTCTTGATAACTTGATAAATTCTTTTCTAAACCCACTGAGTCCACTTAATGCTGCCAGTATTGTGCATGGATGTAGGACCATCTACTGGAACATGAGCAACTTATCAGGGGCCACATCTAAAGAAAACTGGTTGTCCCTCCTGCAGCAGCCCTCAGCTGCTAAGAGTTCCTCAGCTGGAGTAGGAGTTCATGAGCCCCTTTCCTATCCAGATGGAAGTTTGGCAGGCATGGTCTTGTGCAAGTCTTGTGTATGTGGTCAGAGCTGTTCATGTGTATAATGGCCCTGTCATTTCCTTTTGAAGCAGTCCTCCACCACCTCTAGCTCTTACAATCTCTCCTCTCCCTCTTTTGTGATGCCCCCTGAGCCTTGAGAGGAGAGGTATGATATAGATGTCCCAATTATGACTGAGCACTCCAGTCTCTTAGTCTGCACACTTTACCAATTGTGAGTCTGTGAATTAATCACCATCTTTGCAAGAAGCTCCTTTGATCAGAGACGCAGAAATCTATGGTTACAGAAACAAATGTGAGGGTGCAGCTTGATAGTACATCTAGTTAGCATAACAACAGTAGTATGTTCTCTCCTAAGGCCTATAACCTACCCAGTCACAGATTCTTGGGTCCATTAACAGTACTAAGTGTGAGTTCTGTCTTAAAGTGAGGACCTTAAATCCAATCAGAAAGAGTTGGTTACTCCCAAAATATTCATGTCACTATTGCACCAATGGGCATGCCTTTCCAGGCTTGTTATTGTAGCTTGTAGGGTTCCCAGCTAGGTTGGTCTGTTGATTACATTTCTCCCTCTGCAGCGTGCACCACATTATGGAAGTTAGCCAGTAGGAATAAACTTCTAGATCAGCTTGATAGTTCCATGTCCTATGACTCAAAAATATGGTGTCATTAGCAGCAGGGTCTTACCATCAAGTTCTGGAGGATAAGCAAGAGAATGACATTAACCTGTATTGTTTGTGCATCTATGGGACCTCACTGACCAACAATTTGAAAGGAGGTAACTTGTACTTGTCACTGAGATTTTTGTTCAGTAGCTTCTAGCATCTGGAAGAGGCATTACTCTGTAGAGTAATTCAATCTTTTGTGTGTGCTTCTACAACAGTGGGGTTCCATGTGGCTTTTTCAAAACATGTTAGTATTAGTTGTCTCTCCTTACATTTCTCCCTTTCCCACCCTGTCTTCCCGCCTCACACCTCACTTAACCCTTTCTGTCCATAATTCCCCTTTCCTACTTGTGTCTTTCTATCACTGCTTCCTTAGACAAGCAACATGTGTTACGCTTATTTATTTGCTTCTTGGGAGCTTTTGAGACAGGGCCACATGGCTTAAAAATTACCTGTGTGGTGACACATTCCTGTAATCCCAGCATCTAGGAGGCTGAGACAAGACTATTGCTATGAGTTTGAGGTCAGCTTGGACTACACAGTAGACTCCAGGCCAACCTGAACTACAGAACTAGACTTTGTCTCGGAAAGCCAAAAAAAAAAGGAAAAATTACTTCCTATGCACATTTTAAAAAATATTTTTTTTTTGGTTTTTCGAGACAGGGTTTCTCTGAATATCTCTGGCTGTCCTGGACTCACTTTGTAGACCAGGCTGGCCTCGAACTCACAAAGATCCGCCTGCCTCTGCATCCCAAGTGCTGGGATTAAAGGCGTGCGCCACCACCGCCCGGCTTTAAAAAATATTTTAAATTTATTTTATGTTTATGAGTGTCTTGCCTGCATGTCTGTCTGTTTACATGTGTGGTTGGTGCCCACAGAGGTCAGAAGAGGGAGCTGGATCCCCTGGAATTGGAGCTGTGGATGGCTATATGCTATCATGTGGATGCTGGGAATTGAAGGACCTGGGTTCTCTACAAGAACAAGTGCTGTTAAATACGGAGTCATCTTTCCAGCCTCAACTATGTATTCTTCCTTAGAGAGCAAGGGAGGGTGGCCATCACTATGAAGAAAAGAAGATAGTAGCACATTCAAACTAGGTAATTGGAAAGAATCCAAGAATGATAACTGTACAGAGATTTGTACTGATTATAGGGCTTAGGAACCAGTAGTAGGGATCATTCACCCAAGGCTGAAGGGCAAGGGGGAAAAATATGTTACTAAAAGCCAGAAACAGCACTACATGAAGAGAATAAGCTGATCAGAGCTGTGAGTTTCACTAAAGGAGACAGTCAGGGGCAGCAGTACCTCATCTTGCTGGACATGGTCCCGTGCATCTGTAATCCCAGAATTTAGATGGCATTACATCTGTGAGAACTGTAAGTTCAAGGCAAAGTTTCAGAGTGAGACTTTGTCTCAAAAGGCCAAACAAGCCAGGCACAGAGCTACAAGCCTTAAATCCCAGCACCCAGAAGGCAGAGATATGCTGATCTCTATGCATTTGAGGCCATCATCCTGGGCTACCTAGTGAGACCCTACCTTAAAAAGAAAACACACACACACACAGATTCACACACAGACACACACACCACACAGAGACACATATGTACCACACACAGAGATACACACATATACTACACACACCACACATATACACATATATACCACACATACACCCTACATACACACACACCCAGATACACATATACACACAGATATACACATATATA
>CAJQZJ010033952.1:1864957-1900581 GCA_907164525.1 Lophiomys imhausi
GCATATACCACACACAGAGAGATACACACATGTACCACACACACACATACACACACACCACAGATACACATACATACAAAACAGATACATACACACACACAGATACACACACATCAAATTGTCACCTTTACCTTCCCCCCCCAAAAAAAAATTCTACTGTTGCTCTTTCCACTGACTAATCCTGTCAAAGACCAAAAGAATAATTCACATGCAGTTATCAGGATGCTTACACAGTAGACTGGAGAATAACACAGAGAGGCTAGAGAAAAGGGACAAGTAGAATCTAGTTCAGAGGCGGGTAAATCCAGTAAAATAACAAAGCAAAGGGATTTCTCCAGCTGAAGCTGCAGCCAAGTCCTGGATGACTGTCATGTAGTAGAGTCCAAATTGGAACAAGACATTGCAGAATTACATGGTGAATATCTCAAAATTTGAAAAAGTAAAAAGGGAGCCAATTTATTCGTGATATATTTAACACTCTAAAAGAATATGTACAGTTATTTCTCAGTTTGGAGAATAATTAGCTATATAGTGGTAGCACCAAGTAAGCTGAGGAAGTAGGAAACTATAAAGTGAAACGAAATCAGCACCAGAAAGAAAAAAACAACTTTTCAAATTTCATTCAATTATTAATGTGGAAATAAAAAGAGATAACAAGGGACTGGAGAAATGGTTCGGTAATTACGAGCACTGACTGCTCTTCGAAGGATTCAGGTTCAATTCCCATCACCCACATGGGGTTCACAACCTCTGTAACTCCAGTTCCAGGGCCTACAATACCTTCTTTTGGGCTCCATGGACATCAGGCATGCATACGGTGCACAGACATATGTGCAGGCCAGACATTCACACACACAAAATAAAAAACTTTAAAACTTTAATTAAAAAAAATCATAACAAATACTGCCGAAAAATGTGGTTAGATAATGAGATATAGAACACGGACATATAGGTATAGATGTGGAGGTGCTAAATGATAGCAAATGGGTAATGTTTTTTTATATAAGTACTTTATTTTTTTTTCTTCAAGTTACATCTCAGTCACAAACCCTTCCCTATTCCCCCTTCCTGTCCCACCCTTCCACCCTCTTCCCCCCAACAGCTTCCCTTTTCAATCCAACAAATGGTTCTTTCTCTTATAACAGTAAATTCTATACAAAACAGCAGAATTAAATATGCCACATTTATGAGAGTTAAATGGCCCAGTATACCTTCCCAATGTCCAGTTCATGCATATTTGGCCCCTGACTTTAACCTTCTACCTTCTAACCATCTCCATGAGTTTAAAGTTCTATAACTGACTTAGCTTTCATACTAACTTGCATCACTATTATAACCATCATCTTAGATCTAGAACGCCCTCTTGATTCCTAAACAACTCAAAATTTAGCTATGAGACTCAAGCTGTCTATTCTTCAACCACCTCAGAGAGCTGAGAAGGATAAATATATCTGATTATATAGGAAGTGCAGGGCCTGCAGCTTCCAATACTAAGAAATGACAAACCAGTGACTACCTGGACAGTTCCCCTTTTCTCTCCATACATTCCAGCATCAGTCTTCAGCCTTTTGGTCCTGTTTCTCTGACAGACATTTATTGTAGAGCAGGGATTATGAAGGACTAACCTACCCTGTCTTGGCAGAGCTAGGCTGTCGACTTCCCTGCTACCAAGTTTTGTCCTTTTTGGACAGCAGTCTGTCTGCAGTTGAAGCAAGGAGTTTTTACATGCCAAGAGATAGGCTTGCCACTAATTCAACCATCTCACACTGGAGATTCTTCGATGCTTTTCTTCTACTTGGAGTAGAATAGGGGGTGCTGTCAGGAGCTGATATGTCACGATATCAAAAAAAAAATTAATTTAAGACCACATCTTTGAATGCCATATTCTGCAGATCTCTTGGGGTTTTTGAAGATGCCCTATCTATCTCTTGTATTTAGATAAGCAAATGTTGCTTGTCTCTTAACAACTTGATTACTGAGTAGCTTAGAGGATATCTGTGATAGACTGTCATAGTAGCTAACAAGGTGACATGCATGCATGACTAGAAGTTTGTTTTTCTTAACTATCCTAAACAGTTTAAGATGGTTGGTATCAAGAGGCCAGAGCTTCACATTTCATTTTTAAGTATCTCTAGGTACGATACCATTAGGAAGCGTTACCTTTAATTTTGTATCAATATACAAAGATCTATTCAAATATGGCTAAATATACTCTTAATTTTGTATCAATATACAAAGATCAATGCCTATGCGGCCCAATACAATCTTAATATTGCGTCCATATACAAGGGTCAATACCATTGTGGCCAACTATAATCTTAATTTTGTATCAATATGCAAATATCAATACCGACGTAGACCAATACAATCTTATTTTTGCACAACAAACAATGGTCAATACCACTTTGGCCAAATATACTACTAATTTTGTATCAATATACAAAGGTATAAGGGCATATTCAATAATCTGACCCTTCTTCTTGGTCCTTCCTGTGCTATGTCTATGTCTCAATTTTTCTCAAGTCCTTGCATTCTTACATAGGAGATAAAGAAGGATACAGAAAAGGGAAAGAAGGAATACCCTTGGTTCTAACCTCCAAAGCCCATTAAACAGGACCATTTAACAACTTGTAATCTCTTCCCCTAAATAACAGAGTTTTCAGTTGTCCTTCAAATTACCAAAAAAAAAGGGGGGGCGGAGAAACACCCTCCCCACCCTCTGGGTATGGGACGTCGCTCTCTTAAAATGACTTCCTGCTGATTTGGGTCGTAGTAAACCTGTTTGGGGCCCAAACCAAAATGGAAAAATGGTTAAAAATGTTAATACAATCTTTTTATGTTCAGTCCTTCTGTTCTCAGCTGTTTAGATGTCCTAAGGAGTTTGTAGGCAGAAGCTGAACTTCCAGGCTTTACTGAGGTTCTGGCTGGGGCATTGTGTAGAGCTGAACAGTCTTAGCGATATTGAGTTGTTGTGGTTGTAGGCTTTTGATGGAGACAGCTATCGAGGGAGTCTGTCAGGCTGAATCATCTGGGTCACTCGTCTTCTTTTGGTGTCTGATTCTGATTTCTGCTGAGGTTTCCGTTGTCCAGTTGTCCCTGGGTTCCTTGAATGGATGCTTTGATTCTCCTGGAAAGATAAGAACAGAGCCCTGCCCTAATCCTCACTCAGGGACAATCACCCTCTTTTTTTTTTGGGGGGGGAGGGTAGGTAATATTTCTCCTGAAGCAAATTTGGTTTTTGACAATATATAAAGTGTAATCTTTCAATCTGGTTTAAAGAAGAAATTATTTTGTTATTTTGGAGCTAAACCAGCTTTAGTGCATATATTTTGAGATCTCGAAGGACAATTTGTTTGTATTGAGTGGGCCTTTTGTAAGTAGCTTTTAAACTTAGGTCCTTCCAAATCCTATGTGTGTGTCTCTGCATTCTAATTATTGGGATCCGACACCTGTGGTTCCCATCTGAGGGGATTAAAGATGTGTTCCACCACTCCTGGATTGAAGTTTTTCTTTATTTAGAGTTTGTTTTGTATCAGGCTGACATTGAGCTCTGAGATCTGCCTGTTTCTGTCTCTAGTGTGTTGGGGTTAAGGGTGTACTCTTCTTGAATGATGGGATTAAGGGTGTGTACCCTCACCACCCTTCTCCGTGTAACTCTAGAATTTATAAGTCCACTAACTCTATGGTGCTCCTCCCGTCTCTGCTTAAGTTAAAGACATGGGTTAACACCACATTTCTCCTGTATTTTACCTTAGCTCTACGTTTTTCGACACTTGGAGGTTCATAAAACCAGGTTGAACGGCTGTGTCCTTTATTTTATTTACAGTGTTTTAACGTTGTTACCTGCTTTTTTTTAATTAGTAAATTTATTTGTTTGTTGCTACAGGTTACATGCTTGACATATTGTCCTCTTTTCCCGCGTCCCAGCCCCACCCTCCCATGCTCTACCCCCTGACCCTTCCGTCTTGATCCTCTGGGGTGGAGTGTCCCTGCATACCAGTCTCTCACCACAGATCAGGAGTCATATGAGGGCCGAGAGCCTCTTTATACACCGGGGGCCTACGAGGCAGTACTGCCAGTGAAAGGTGTCTCCTTGCTACGGGGGGGTAAACTAAAAAAAAGACCAACAGACACACAAACCCACAAAAACAAAGAACAACAACAAAAAAAGAGAGGAAAAAGAAACAGAAAAAAAAGGGAAAGGAAAAAGAAAAAGAAATGAAAAAAAAAAGTTTATGTCCATGTTCCTTTTGGTGTGTTGGTTGTAATACAGATATCCTGTACGATATAGCTAAAATCCTACTATAAGTGAATAGATGCCATGTGCATCCTTCTGAGTCTGGGTTAGCTCACTCAGGATGAGCTTCTCTAGATCCATCCATTTGGTTGCAAGTTGTATGATTTCATTGTTTCTTATAGCTGAGTAATATTCCATTGTATAGATGTACCACAATTTTTTAATCCATTCTTCAGTTGAGGGACATCTGGGTTGTTTCCAGTTTCTAGCTATTACAAATAAGGCTGCTATGAACATAGATGAGGAGACTTCCCTATGTCTCCGTGAGGTGTCCTTTGGGTGTATACCCAGAAGTGGTATGGCTGGGTCCTGAGGCAAAGTTATTCCAAGGTTTCTAAGATATCGCCAGACAGACCTCCTTAGTGGTTGCACAAGTCTGCACTCCCACCAGCAATGGAGTAGGGTTCCCCTTTCTCCACACCCTCACCAGCATGTGCTGTCATTTGAGCTCTTTATCTTAGCCATTCTGACAGGTGTGAGATGGAATCTCAGGGTCGTCTTGAGTTGCATTTCTCTGATGATTAAGGATGTTGAGCATTTTTTCAGGTGACTCTCGGCCATTAGGGATTCCTCCTTTGTGAATTCTCTATTTAGTTCTGTCTCCCATTTTTTGATTGGATTATTTGTTTTCTTGGCATTTAGTTTCTTGAGTTCTTTGTAGATTTTAGATAATAGCCCTCTATCAGATGTGGGGTTGGTGAAGATTTTCTCCCAGTCTGTTGGTTGCCGTTTTGTTCTAATGACAGTGTCTTTTGCCTTACAGAAGCTTTTCAGTTTCATGAGGTCCCATTTATTGATTGTTGATCTCAGGTCCTGAGCTGTTGGTGTTCTGTTCAGGAAGTTGTCACCTGTGTCAATGAATTCGAGGGTTTCTCCTACTTTTTCTTCTAGTATCTTTAGTGTGGCCGGCCTTATGTTAAGGTCTTTGATCCACTTGGAATTAAGTTTTGTGTAAGGTGATAGGTATGGGTCTAATTTCATTCTTTTGCAAGTGGACATCCAGTTGGACCAGCACCATTTGTTGAAGATGCTGTCCTTCTTCCATTGTGCGGTTTTGGCTTCTTTGTCAAAGATTAGTTGGCCATAGGTGTGTGGGTCCATGTTTGGGTCTTCAATTCGATTCCATTGATTTACTGGTCTGTTTCTATACCAGTACCATGCTGTTTTTATTATTATTGCTCTGTAGTACAGCTTGAAATCTGGGATGGTGATACCTCCAGATGCTTTTTTATTGTGCAGGATTGATTTAGCTATTCTGGGCTTTTTGTTGTTCCATATGAAGTTGAGTATAGCTTTTTCCAAGTCTATAAAGAATTGTGTTGGTATTTTGATAGGAATTGCATTGAATCTATATATTGCTTTTGGTAGAATAGCCATTTTTATTATGTTGATCCTACCTATCCATGAGCATGGGAGATCTTTCCATCTTCTAAATGCCTCTTCCATTTCTTTCTTCAGGGGCTTGAAATTCTTGTTGTATAGGTCCTTTACTTGCTTGGTTAGAGTTACCCCCAGGTATTTTATATTGTTTGTGGCTGTTGTGAAGGGTGTTGTTTCCCTTATTTCTTTCTCGGTATGCTTGTTTGTTGTATAAAGAAGGGCTTCTGATTTTTTTGAGTTAAGTTTGTATCCAGCCACCTTGCTGAAGTTGTTTATCAGCTGTAAGAGTTCTTTGGTGGAGATTTTGGGGTCGCTTATGTATACTAACATATCATCTGCGAATAGGGATAATTTGACTTCTTCATTTCCAATGTTTATCCCTTTGATTTCCTTTAGTTGTCTTATTGCTCTAGCAAGAACTTCAAGTACTATATTGAAGAGATATGGTGAAAGTGGACATCCTTGTCTTGTCCCTGAGTTTAGAAGAAATGCTTCAAGCTTCTCTCCATTTAATTTGATGTTGGCCACTGGCTTGCTGTATATTGCCTTTATTATTTCTAGGTATGGTCCTTGTATGCCCGATCTCTCCAGAACTTTTAGCATGAAGGGGTGTTGGATTTTGTCAAATGCTTTTTCTGCATCTAGCGAGATTATCATGTGGTTTTTTTCTTTCATCTTGTTTATATGGTGAATTACATTGATAGACTTTCGTATATTGAACCATCCCTGCATTCCTGGGATGAAGCCTACTTGATCATGATGTATGATATTTTTTATGTGTTCTTGAATTCGGTTTGCTAGTATTTTATTAAGTATCTTTGCATCTATGTTCATGAGGGAGATTGGTCTGAAGTTCTCTTTCTTTGTTGGGTCTTTGTGTGGTTTAGGAATCAGAATGACAGTGGCCTCATAGAATGAGTTTGGCAGTGTTCTTTCTGTTTCTATGTGGTAGAAGAGTTTGAAGAGTAATGGTGTTAGCTCCTCTTTGAAAGTCCGGTAGAATTCCGTGCTAAAGCCATCTGGCCCTGGGCTTTTTTTCGTTGGGAGATTATTAATGACTGTTTCTATTTCCTTAGGGGTTATTGGGCTGTTTAAGCTGTTAATCTGATTTTGATTTGGTTTTGGTAGGTGGAATTTATCGAGGAAATTGTCCATTTCGCTTAGGTTTTCAAATTTGGTGGAGTATAGATTTTTAAAGTAGGACCCGAATATTTTCTGGATCTCCTCAATGTCTGTTGTTATTTCTCCCTTTTCATTTCTGATTTTGTTGATTTGGGTTCTTTCTCTTTGCCTTTTAGTTAATTTGGCTAGGGGTCTGTCTATTTTGTTGATTTTCTCGAAGAACCAACTCTTGGTTTCATTGATTCTTTGTATACTTCTTTTTGATTCTAAGTTGTTGATTTCAGCCCTAAGTTTGATGATTTCCTGCCTTCTGCTCCTCTTGGGCGTGTTTGCTTCTTTTTTTTCCAATTCACCCAGCTTAGCTGTTAATTCACTAATATGAGCTGTCACAATTTTCTTTTAGAATGCCCTTAGTGCTATGAACTTTCCTCGTAGCACAGCTTTTATTGTATCCCATAGATTTGGGTATGTTGTGTCTTCATTGTCGTTGGATTTTAAGTCTTTGATTTCCTTCTTTATTTCTTCCCTGACCCAGTGGTCATCCAGTAAGGAGCTGTTCAATTTCCATGTGTGTGTAGGCTTTCTGTTGATTCTTTTGCTGTTGAAGACCAGCTTTATTCCATGGTGGTCAGGCGCCTCTCCAAATGGGAGTTCCCGAATCCCAGATTTAGTGGCTTCCGTGTCTGCGAGCGATGGGGGGAAAGCCTTGCCCTGGGACTTTTAACAGTCCCTTGGGAGCTGTGCGTGTTCCCGGAGGGGCCAGACCCTCCGGTTTTTGCACAGTGTCCCACAACTCTGTGTTTTCTATGGCTTTTCTCTCCCACATTCAAAATGCGTCCATGCAGTTCGCTGCCATCTTGGCCCCCTCCCAAATGGGTAATATTTAAAACCCAAATAACAAGAAACAGCAGTATGAGTATGTTACTTACAAAAACCATGCAAATGTTACGGTGGTTAATTTTTCATGAACTTGACTGGGCCTCAGTGTACCAAGCTTTTTGCTAAGCCTGACTTCTGGGTGTCTTTTGATGGTGTCTCTGTAAGAGATAGTAAGTGTTTGTATTGATGGACTCAATAAAACGTAGCCTCTCCCCATGTATGTGTGGGCAGTGTCTAGTCTGTTGAGGGCCTGAGTAGAACAAAAAGTAGGAAAAAGTTGAATTAGCCCTGACTGGCTGCTGAACTTGTATAAGAAGATAGTCTTCCCTGGCATTCCTGGTTCTCAGGCTTTCAGACTCCACTGGACTCTATTAGTCCTTCAAGGTGTATTACCAGCTCTCTTGGGACCCCAGCTTGTGGGACTTTGTTTTCATAGTTACACGAGTTAACTCTTTACAGCAAATCTCCATATGTAGATATACAGATGTGCTCATAGCCATATATTATGCTGCTATACATATCATCCCGCCTAATTAAAAGACATGAAATACCGATGCCTGAGAGAAGAAGGAGTTTGAGGGAGAGAAGCATGGATGGAACTAAAGATCACAATTTCCACAACAAATTTTATAATACTCTCTGCCCTTTTAAACTGTATTCAGGCATTAATGCTAAATTTTGGAGGGAGGGTTTTTTGAGATAAGGTTTCACATAGTCCCGACTGACTTCGGATTCACTGCATAGCCCAAGATGCCTTGAACTCCTGATCTTCCTGACTCTACCTCCCAAGTACTGGGATTTCAGGCATGCACCACTACAGCTGGGTGACATTGCGAAATTAAATAAATAATGAAACAAAAGCTTTCTTTTGTTAAAGTAATATTAAATTAAAATGTAGGCGACCCTGTCATACCAGCACAGGGAGATAAGCTACAAAACTTTTTTGTCCCTGTTTCACTCCAGTTCCGTGACTTGCAGGGTTTTCTCTTCTCTTTGTTCCAGGTCCCTCATACTTAATTATATGAAGATTATTTTACGACCTTCACAAGGAAGGAGGAAGAACTAATAACCAATGATTGACAAGTATAAAGAGGCCTGACAGGATGAGTGATCTGGGGCACATCTTTTGGCTGAAAATTATTAGAACATGAGTTATAAAAAAGAATTATAGAATGTAGGGATTTAAATTCAGAAATTTCTTCCTTGGAGATAGATTTTATTCACAAATCTTTTTAAAAATAACTTTCATTAAATTTGTTCTTGTACAATTTCATACATATATAAAGTATTCTAGTTTATTGTAACCCCACACACATCTAGACTCATCTCCTTCCTACAGCAATTAAGCCTTCCCTCCCTAAAAGACCCTTTGCTACATTCACATCTTATTGTTTTGTTTTTAGACCAACTGAGTTTAACCAGAAAACTCTGTGTAAGCATGGTTGGAAACTATCCATTGGAGCCTGGTGGGTTTCTTATCTACATAGCTGTAGACAATGGCTACCCCTCCCGAAGAGTCCTTCAGTAGCCAGTACTTTATCAGGGAGAGGTAATGCCCTGTGGAGCCCTTCCTGGTTGATGTTTGACTGCTGATAGGCCCATTGTAGGCAGCCACAGCAACTAGAAAAATCATGATTACATTGGCTCTGCCATGCCCAGAACACAGCATTCATAGCCCTTTGGAGACAGATTTTTATATTTAAAATGCAATTTGCAAATTCTATCAAGTACAACAACAATCAGAGTGGTCCTCCAAAGCGTTCGCTCAGTAAACCCAATACTCAAGACAAAGCCTAAGTCCACGTATACTAAAACCAATAAAACTAATAACAATTGAGCAATTGGTCATAAGTACTGTGCTGAGCCCTTTGTGTTATGCCATTTAAATCCTCACGGTGATTCTGTATGCTAAGCTGGATTCTTTCACTCATCCTACAGATAGTAACCTCGTACTGGATAGGTTTTATGGCAACTTAATACAAGCTAGAGTCAACAGAGAGGAGGGAGCCTCAGTTGAGAAAATACTTTCATAAGATCTGACTGTAGACAAGGTTGTAAGGCATTTTCCTCATTAGTGATTGATGGGGGAGGGCCCAGCCCTTTGTGGGTGTTGCCACCTCTGGACTGATGGTCCTGGATTCCATAAGAAAACAGGTTGAGCAAGCTAGGAGGACCAAGCCAGTAAACAGCACTCCTCCATGGCCTCTGTATCAGCTTGAGCCTCAAGATCCCTGCTCTGCTTGAGTTCCTATCCTGACTTCCTTCGATAATGAACGGTGATGTAGAAGCCTAAGCCGAATAAAGCATTTCCTCCATAACTTGCTTTGGCCATGATGTTCACTGTAGCAATAGAAACCCTAACTAACACAAAACCTTTTAAAGAATGAGTAACTTAGCCAAGTGTTGGGACAGGTTTACAGAATGAATTTCAGGACAGCCAGGCTACATAGAGAGACCCTGTCTCAAAAAAAAAAAAAAAAAAAAAAAAGTAATGTGAAGTGTAGAACCTAGATTTAAACACATATCTTACTGGAACTTCTCAGCTCTTATAAACTATATCCAGTGTAGTTTAAATAAAAATAAGGATCTGAGGGAGCAGATAGATTATTATGTTGCTGAGTCCCTCAGAAAGGTTCTAGAATAGCAGTTCTCAGGGCTTGGGTTGGGACCTCCTTAGGGGATGAACCACCCTTTCATAAGTGGAGCCTAAAACCACCAGAAAATTACAGTTATGAAGCAGTAAAGAAATAATTTAATGGTTGAGGTCACCACAGCACACATATTAAAGGGTCACAGCATTAGGAAGGTTGAGAACCACTGGTTTAGAAGAAGAGACAGCCACTGAGAGCCAATTAAAAGTGTCATATGAAGGGGTTGGGGATTTAGCTCAGTGGTAGAGCACTTGCCTAGCAAGCACAGGGCCCTGGGTTCACTCCTCAGCTCTGGGGGAAAAAAAAAAGCCAGGCAGTGGTGGCACACGCCTTTAGTCCCAGCACTTGGGAGGCAGAGGCAGGCAGATTTCTGTGAGTTCGAGGCCAGCCTGGTCTACAAAGCGAGTCCAGGACAGCCAAACCTGTTACACAGAGATACCCTGTCTCAAAAAACGAAAAAAAAAAAGTGTCATATGTGGGGCATGAAGGAGCATGCCATTAATCCCAGCACTTGGGAGGCAAAGGCAGGCAGATCTCTGTGAGTTTGAGGCCAGCCTGGTCTACAAAGCGAGTCCAAGACAGCCAGGGCTACACAGAGAAACCCTGTCTCAAAAAAAAAAAGTGCCATAGAATGACGCAATAGATTTTACATGAGTGCTACTAGAATAAACCAGAGCACAAATAAATTAATTTATTAAATATTTTAATGTCCTCTCTGTTGGTCACTAAAATAAGTATTAGTAATAAAATTTTCATTTCTAACATAATATGCCTATAAATGAAGAATTACTATAAAATTGAGATCCCTTAGCTATCCTGGTATGTAATACCAATGATCATTTTCTCAGTAGAGACTAGTCCTGGAGTAGTCATTTGCTTTGCTGTGCTTGCTACAGCAGAGGGCGCTAGGTGATCTAGATCATTTTGAACATTAGGCGGCAACACAGTTAAGAGAATCATCTTCCTTAACTGCATAGCCATGGTTTTCAAAAGCATTAAATGTTCCAAAGTTAGAATGACTCATGAATGAATGAAAGAGAGGAAATTTGAAATATGAACATTGTCAAGATCATTCATGTCAATGCTTTTGTTTCATAATCATTGGTGTTTAAACTTGCTCTGTGTATGAAATGCTTTCTATTATTTACTTGCAAGTCTCTACTCAGATCAACAGAAAATGTCAAGATAGCATCTAGTACTTAAGAGAGTTATGACTAGGCTACTGGAATAGACCCTGGACTAGAGGCCAAAAGTAAGTAGGAGAGTTTGAGAGAATTTTTTCCTCTCATCTTTGTCTTTGCCATTTACTAATGGCAAAAGGTGCAGGAAATTAATTAATCTACTTTTCTATATCTAAAAAAGTGATATATATATATATATATATAGTGATGCAAAGCTGGGAATGGTGCAGGCCTTTAATCCAGCACTTTGAAGACAGATCCAGGCAGGTCTCTATGAGTTTGAGACCAGCCTCTTCTACACAGTAAGTTCCAAGACAAACAGAGCAACATAGTGAGACCCTATCTCAAAACACCAAAAATAAAAGGTGAAGCCAATTTCTTTCCTGCTTATTAATGTGAAAATGTGTTGTAAAATGTGGTAAATGCACATAATATTGCTTTTTTGTTGTTGGTTATGGTGTGTGTGTGTGTGTGTGTGTGTGTGTGTGTGTGTTTCCTTTGGTCTGGCTTCTCTTTTTCTTTTTCTTTTTTTTTAGTTAAGGTGTATCTTTTTCCTCCGCAAACATCTCCCCCTTTTAGTCCAATAAAAGTCTCTTTTTCTCACAACAATACAATACAAAACAATAAGAACAATTAGGTAACAATTATGAAAATTTTAAGACCATCCATCCGTAAGGACCCTCACCCAGAGGAAAATATCCTTTTGAGAAACCTTAGGCTAATGTTAAATGTTTGTATTATAGGTATTAAAAAGTTTTAGGTGCTAGATTTTAGAGTTAGGGTTTGGGTTTAGGGTTTAGGAATTTTATAGGCAATTGTTAGGTAATTGTTAAATATTAATAAATATATGTGTGATAAATAAAAATTTACTGTTATACATCTTCTTAGACCTACAACATCCTTTTAATTCCTAGGCAACTTAAAACTTAATACTATAACGCTCTAGTCTTCAACCACATCAGAGACCTGAGAAGGATAAATATATCTGAATAAACAGGAAGTACAGAGCCAGCAACTTCCAAAACTAAGAAATGACAGACAACTGGCTGCCTGGACAGTCCCCAATTTCTCTCAATACATTGGCGCATCTATCTTCAGCCTTTTGGTCCATTATCACTGACAGACATTAATTGTAAAGCAGTAATTATGAAGGACTTGCCTACCCTGTCTTGCCAGAGCTAGGCTGTTGACTTACCTGCTTCCAAGTTTTGTCCTTGTCAGACAGCATTCTGTCTACAGTTGAAGCAAGGAATTTTTCTTGCTCAGTGGCTACCTTGCCACTTAATGCAGCCATCTCCAAATGGAGATTCTTCTATGCTCATTATCTACTTGAAGTAGAATGGGGGTTGTTGTCAGGAGCTGACATGTCTCAATATCAAAAAAAAATCTTAAGTTAAGTGAACATCTTTAAATGCCATACTCTACAGATCGCTTGAGGTTTTTGAAGACCACCTATCTATCTCCATATATTTGGATAAGGAAATGTTGCTTGTCTCTTAGCAACTTGATTTCTGATTAACTTAGAAAACATCTGTGGCCGGGCGGTGGTGGCGCACACCTTTAATCCCAGCACTTGGGAGGCAGAGGCAGGCGGATCTTTGTGAGTTCGAGGCCAGCCTGGTCTACAAAGCGAGTCAAGGACAGCCAGAGCTACACAGAGAAACCCTGTCACGAAAAACCAAAAAAAAAAAGAAAAGAAAACATCTGTGATACACTAAACTAAACTAAACTAATACCTAACAAAATGACAAGTTTGAAGGACTATTAGTTTGCATTTCTTTTTTTTTTTTTTTTTTTGGTTTTTCGAGACAGGGTTTCTCTGTTTAGCCCTGGCTGTCCTGGACTCGCTTTGTAGACCAGGCTGGCCTCGAACTCACAGAGATCCGCCTGCCTCTGCCTCCCAAGTGCTGGGATTAAAGGCGTGCGCCACCACCGCCCAGCTTAGTTTGCATTTCTTAATTGTCCTAAATAGTTTGTAATAGTTGCTATCAAAAGGCCTAGCAATTCACATTGCATTTTTAAGAATTTCATAGATACAATACCTTAAAAAGAGTTAACCTTCACTTGGGAGGCAGAGACAGGCGGATCTCTGTGAGTTCAAGGCCAACCTGGTCTACAAAGTGAGTCCAGGACAGCCAGAGGTACACAGAGAAACCCTGTCTTGAAAAAGAGTTAACTTTAATTTTGTATCAATATACAAACAGCTATGCCAATGTAGCCAAGCATAACCTTATTTTGTTTCGGTATACAAAGATATGAGTAGATTCAATAATCTACCCCTTTTTCTTTATCATTCCTAGATCATGTCTACATCCCCTTTTTTCTTTTCAAGTCTTTTCCCCCTACATAAGAGAGAAAGAGGGATAGAGAAAAGAAAAAGAGAGAAATCCCTGGGTCTAATCTCCTAAACCTTGTTTAACAATACCATTTAACAACTTTAACTAATCCCTCTAAATAACAACAAACATCTATAACCCATCAAATGACCCAAAAAATCACCCACCCCACCTTCTGGGAATGGGGTGTTGCTCTCTTAAAATTGTTTCCTGCTCATATGGGACATAGGAAACCTGCTTAGGGGCCCAAATAAGAATGGAAAAATGGTTAAAGAAGTTAATAGTAACATTTGTTGTCCAGTTTTTGTTTTTGTGCTCAGCTATTTAAATGTCCTGAGAAGTTTGTAGTCAGAAACTGAACTTTGGGTGGGAAACTTCAGGACTTTACTGAAGTACTGGCTGGAACAATCTATGAGGCTGAACCATCTTAGCTAGCCGTTTTGAAGTTGTTCTGGATGTAGATTTTTGAGGAAACAACTATTGAGTCAGTCTGTGAGGCTGGATCATCTGGGCTACTTGTCTTCTTTGTGTCTGTCCCTTTTCTTCAGAAGGTTCAGTTGACCAGTTGTCCCTGGACTCCTTATCGAATGCTTTTAATCTCCTGGAAAGATGAGAACAGAACTTTGCCCTAATCCTAATTCTGAGGTGTTACATTTTTGGCAGCTAATATCTTTCTGAGAGCAAATTGGATTTTTTTTTTGACAATATAAAAAGTATTATCTTTCAATTGAGATTAAAATAAAGGATGTTTTTTTGACAGAGGGTCTCATGTAGCCCAGGCTGGCCTTGAACTCAGTATTTAGTTAAGCCCAGCACTGCACTCATAGTTCTCCTGCCTCTATCTCCTAAGAGCTTGGATTGCAGTTATATTCTATCACACCTGTTCCCATAAGATATAATTAAAGCCATAAAACTCCATACTTTTAGAAAAAGAAATCCCAGGGTTGGCAAGATTGTTCAGGGGGCAAGAATGCTTGCCACTTAACCCAACAGCCTGTGTTTAATACCCAGAACCCACATGATAGAAAGAGAAGAACTAACTCTGCAAGTTGTCCTATGACCTCCACAAGAGTTTGCGCACTCACATGCACATACACCCACGCTAACTAAATAAATGTAAGAGAGGAGAAAAAGAAATCCCAGAAACAAAATGCAGTCTTACATATGATCCTCTGATTCCAGGCTTGCAGTTTGGCTTTGGAGTCTTCTAGAGACAGTCCAAAGGACTAGTCACCCTTTCTGGTGATGTGGGGGCAGGAATTAAGCAAGCACTGTTACATAAGGACAAAGCACCTTTTTTTTTGGAGACAGGGTTTCTCTGTGTATCCTTTGGCTGTTCTGGACTCACTTTGTAGGCCAGGCTGGCCTTGAACTCACAGAGATCCGCCTGCCTCTGCCTCCCTGAGTGCTGGGATTAAAGGAGTGTGCCACCACAGCCGGCAATTACAGGCAGCTGTGAAGTGCCATGTGGGTACTGGGATTTGAACCCGGGTCCTTTGGAAGAAGAGCCAGTGCTCTTAACCGCTGAGCCATCTCTCCAGCCCTTTCCAAGCACTTTTAACGCTAGTGATAAGGTTTTTTTGTTTGTTTGTTTGTTTGATTTGTAAACAACCTTCTTTAGTATTTATTTTAGATAAGCTGAAATGTTGGCAGCGGGGTGATCTGGCTTCCTAAAGGATAGCTGTTAGAACCATCTCCGGTTCCCCTGTTTCGTGGCCTCATCGAACAAAGCAGGGAATATCTGGGCAGCCAGCTGGACCGCAATCACGTGAACAGCAGCTGTTCTGAGTGCTCCAGAGCCACCTTCAGGACAGCTGTCTCTGCTACAGGCAGAGCTGCCTGCTTCCTCCTGAAGGCCAGCTCTAACCTCAGCCGCCCCGTGTTGTGCCGGCCACAGCAACTGTTTGAAACTGCTCAGACCAGACCTTTCGCCTTCACAAGCCACCTTGAGTTCTAGATGACCCCGCTCACCATGAAGTCATCTCGCCCAAACCAAAGCTGGAGGACTTCACTTGATGGCCCACCAAAAGGCCTGTAACTGGTATGAAGGAGGGACTGTTGTGACTGGTCATTGTTCAGGGACCGTACTGTGGCTGAAGCTGATGCAGTCTACCTTTGTTGTGATCGGTGCAGGTACCCTGGCCGCATGCTCCTCTGGCTCTCTCTAAGCAGGCTGGCCAGCATGCTTTGTGAGCAAACCAGAGACACTCTCCTGTGCTAGGCCCTGGTATATCTACATCAGTACTAATAAAAAAGCTTAGCCTAGGTCTGGAGAAACGTCTCAGCAGTTAAAAGCTTTTTCAGCTCTTTCAGAGGACTGGAGTTTGGTTCTGAGCACCCAACATCAGGCAACTCACAATCACCTGTAACTCCAGCTCTAGGGGATCTGATGCTTCTGGCCTCCTTGGGCACCTGAAGTGGTGTGAACATACCCACACGCAGACATATATACCAATACATAATTTAAAAACAAAAATAGATCTTTAAAAAAGTAAGTAAAAAAGCATAGCTTGAGAGGTCATTGAATGAAAAACAAATGAAAGAAATGGAGGGCAAGACTTCTCCTGGATATGGTAGTGGAGAAGGTTTATTGTAGATATAAGGGAGAGGAGCATAGCCAGAAGCAGGGACAGAAGAGAGGTAGGTATCTGGAAGAGTCCAGAGTGAACATGGCCAGACTGGGCCATCACACTGAGGGTGTGATCTTTGCCAGCTACAGATAGTTTAATTCTGGGGACTCTGGAGAGACTATAAGTGGGACAGTGCAGAGAGGGACTGTACCGGTCCCTGTTGTTCCCCCTGCTGCTACCAGTGTTTGCTATTGCTGTATTGCTGGTTTGTCAGACTGCTGGATATCCTGACAGCAAAGACTGGACTTGTCCAAAGGAACCCAAAGTCCCTAATCAGCAGGAGGTAGCTTATAGAAGTCTATGCCCCCTTTCCTCTCTAACCTTCTTTCTCTCCTACCTAGTATTAGGGAGTTTGGAAGGTATTAGGTGGAATAAGGGTTGGAATAAAATAGATTAATAAAATAGATTTTAAAAGACACCAACACAAGAGGGGATGCCTGGACCAGGAGATTGGCTAAGAGGGCAAAAGGGGCTGGGTAACCAAAAAGGCTGGATTATACAGGGATCAGAGAACCTGGGGGAAGAGAAGGCCCAGCTCATTCCCTGGCCTGGAGAAATTTAGGATGGGGGCAGGGTATGCCAACCAAAAGGATCCTGTATCTAGAAGGGACTGAGGGATGCGAGGAGAATCTGGCAGACAGCTTCAGCTTTGATATGTTAATAGGCAACTCAGCTCTTTGTCCCTGGTTTGAGACCTAACAGTCTTGTCTCCTGGAGCAGAGGTGATCAAACCAGCTGTGAGATCCAAAGATAACCATGGGCTCTGGTCATTGGAAGGGGCTGTGGTTGGGGATTGTTGTAACACTTGTGATAGTGGCGCTGAGGGCTCCAGCAGCCAAGGCCTGTGGAAGCATTGCACTATTAGAAGGCACAGCCTACTGCCACCAACACTGCTGCTGCTTTTTGCAACCTGTGCACTGTTTTTGGAAAATGAGGAATACAAAAGTTGACAAGTTCTAGGGCTATTAGTGATTAAAAGTCAGTTCAACAAGCTTCCAAGCTAAGCATCTAGGGCTATTAGTCTCTAGATTCTAAAGGCTAGAGCAATAGGCCACTGGTTCTCCAAGCTTGAAACTGTAAATCTCTGGCTATACCAGGCTGACACCTAGACTTTGAACATTCAAGGGCCTAGGTAGGGCCTTGGAAGCACTTCTCTCCCATCCACAGACTTCCTAGAGTGAGCCAAAAAACCTCCAGACAGCTGAATGGTTATACCAGCAAGTCATGTGTATCATACTGGTTGAAACAAAGATCCATAAAAATCTATGGTACCAATTCCAGATACCTTCTCCAGTTCCTTCTTAATTTGTTGTTGTAGTTTGTCACTTCTGCTACTGTTTGTTGTTTGGGGATGGTGGTGTCAACTCCATAGCCCAGATTGGTCTGGAACTCATTATGTAGCCCAGGCTGCCCTGAAACTCATGGAAATCCTCTTGCCTCAGCTTCCTGACTGCTGTAATTACAGGCATGAGCCACCACAGCCAGATCCTTGGTAATATTTTGTATACCCCTTTTCCACATTGAAAAAGAAATACAAATCAGCTTCATGAATATTTTCTGAAGAGCCTACTTATCATTTAATCATCTACTGTTCTCATCTGTTTGCACTGAGAAATTTTGTAGTTTGGAGGGAGGAAATTCATCTAGTTGGTATATTTTTATTTTCTTTCTTTTTTGATTATTTGTTTTCATGTTATGTTATGTATATTGGTGTTTTGCCTGAATGTATGTCTGTGTGAGAGTGTCAGGTCCCCTGGAACTGTAGTTACAGACAATTCTGAGATGCCATATAGGTGCTGGGAATTGAACCTGGGTCCTCTGGAAGAGCAGTCAGTGTTCTCAACCACTGAGCCCTCTCTCTAGCTCCCTATTTTCATTTTCTTAAACAACACTCATTACCATTTGCAAGCCTGATTATTCATAGGAACACTCACCATCACATCCATGTTGCCTTCATGAGTAATGTTTCCAGAAACAAAGGGTATGATTGTTTTATTCATATGCACCAAAATAAAGAAGATCAAATGATTATCTTAAAATGAAGTAGCATCACTCAAGAAAGCTTTCCTTTTAAGAGTCATAGAACCATAGAACTGCAGGAGAATTACCTTTCTGCATATGCTACTACTTTGTTGAAGAAACCAAGTGTATTCTGAACAGGTACTATAAGCCCTATGGGAGGTGATAGAGATACACATATTTGTATGGGAGAAGGGGAATGAGAGAAGACTAACACAGTTCCCACCCACTCACAGAGCTTGTACTGGGAATAAGAGTTGGATGCAGGCTGAGTATGTATATGTATGTATATGTGTGTGTATATATATATATATATATAGTGAGTATAATTTTTTTAAAGTGATGTGAATAGTGAAAAGTTTATAAAGGAAATATGTGACTAAAACAATAAGGAACAGAGGAAAACCTTCTTAAGGTGTTTAGGAAGTCAGGTCTAAAAAAGTTGCTGTCCTTTGCTCTGACCTAAGAAATACAGTGCTTTAGGAGAGAAGATGAATATTCTGGGAGCACTGAAAGAAAAGTAGAGAATGAGTGGCACACAAGAGAAGAATGACTTGAAATGAGGTTGAAGACTATAATTGAAATCACATCCTAGTGGAGTTTTATTGCCATTTTAAAATGTGTTTGTTGTTGTTAGTATCATATCACTATTTACCCGAGGCTAGTCTTGAACTTGCAACCCTCTTGCCTTCGCTTCCTGAGTGCTGAGATTACAGGACTGTGCTGCCATACCTGGTTTCAAAATGGGTTTTGTTGGTTACAGAAAGAGTTTAGAATTTATTCTGAGTAAAAGTAGGAAGATATGGATCAATGGGTAAAGTGCTTATGCATACGCATAAGGTCCAATTTGGATCTTGTATAAGTCAGGCACAGGAGTGCACGTCTGTAAGAGCAGGGCTGAATGCAGCAGAGAGGGGAGGAGCTGTTAACCCCCAAAGATGGGAAGAGAAAGACTACTGACCGAAATCATCATGGCCAAATTAATTAAAGCAAGCTTTTTTTTTATTCGTGTACATGGGCTGTCTCTCCCTATGGTGGGGTTTGAAAGGTCAGCACTGGATGTGAAGAAGACTAGGCTTTTACAGCTCCAGGGCAGGGGGTTTCCAAACGGAGGACAAAATAGGCAGAATTACAGGTGCAGCATAACAAGGTAGCCCCTCCTGAAACAAAGACATGGTTTCAAGGTGGGCGTAATGAGGTAGGCATGACAACCCTTTGGAACAAAGGTAGGGTTGCAAGATGGTTATCAACTGTTTGAAACAAAGACATGATTGCCATTCCAGGAACAGGCAGTGCAGAGCCATTTGTATATAGTTAGGGTTTCAGGTACAGCATAGCTCAATCCCTGAGAAAGAGAGGTTTAATCACAAACAGGAATGAACCTGGTTTGTCTTTTACTATAAAAGGGCTTTTAAGTCTAAGATGAAGGCAGGTTGGTTCTTCAGATCCCTGGAGCTCTCAGGTCCCCCAGTCTAGATAATCGATGTTTAGGTGCAATGAAAGACCCTTTTTCAAAAAATGAAGAAAAGGGTCTGGCAAGACGGCTCAGCAGGTGAGGGTGTTTGCCTCATCAGTTTCAATTCCCAGAACCCACATGGTGAAAAGAGAAAACCGACTCCTGAAAGGTGTCCTCTGACTTCTGTTGCCAGCACCCTTGCCTGAGAAAGAAATACATTCTGTGTTTGAGAGTTTTTTGACCTTTGGCACACCAGGGACAGAAGGAAATAGTGTGTGCAGTGGCTTTCCAGATCAGGAAGCTGGAATGTGCGAGTCTCTTAAGACACAAAGGCTTCTTACACTCCCATGCATTTCTTGTCCATACTTCCTGTCCTTATTCTCTTTGGTGATCGACTAAGCAAAACCTCCTATTCCTTATAAACACGATTTAGTGGCTTTATAGTGTCGTTGCGTGTAGTTGATCCTAATAGAATCTCAGCTGATCCTTAGAGCTTCTCGAATGCTCTATGGGCCCCCAGCCTCCCCTGTTGAAAATTCACATTCTAGATTTTAAGTCTTGTTTCATGACTTGAGCCCCAGTGTCTGTGGCATACCTCCACACATACGCTGTTACCCATACTTGCAAATACACATATACCACATACATACATACATACATACGTACATACATACATACATACATACACACATACATACACACACACAAAATAGATACATGTAAAATTATATTTAAATCAAGTTATTATAGACTAATTGAACTACCCTAAGTCTATGGAAATGAAATTTGAGGGCAGGAAAGATGGCTCAGTGGTTAGGAACACCCACAGCCCTTCCACAAGACCTGTCTTTGTTCCTGGCGACCATATTGGCAGCTCGCAGTAACCTACAATTCCTGTTCCAGTTGATCTGACACCTCCATGGACACACATACACACAATTAAAAATAATAAAATTATCACAAAAAAGAAATAAACTTGAGCAATATCTCTCTTCTTTAAAATGCAAACCCGTTTGGAGACAAAAGTCTTCCTGAATAAAACAGTTTGGAAATAACCTACTTTTAGTGTAATATAAATTGTATAAGGCAGAAAATGTTTTCTTAAGGACAGAGGGAAGACATATGATAAAAATTTGTGACAGGGGCTGGTCTCATAGTGCAAGTTGACACTGAACTCACTATATGGTGAGGATGATGCTGAACCTCCAATATTCCTCTGTCTACCTCCTCAAAAGCTCAAAAAGACTCTAATTATGGAACCACAAGGATTCCTTAAAATGCAGGCATGGTGGCACACACCTGGAATCGCTGCACATGAAGATTTGTTATATAGAAATGAAACCTGAGAAATATCAAATTACTGACATCAATTGCCCTCCAACAACCCTTCCCTGATCTTATCCTTTATTCTTGCTGGTCCCCTTTTTCATACTCACAGTTTTGTTTTTGTTTTGCTTTTGTGACATATGAGTTTGTGTACAATTAAATCAGTTTTCCACATATGAAAGAAAATATATAGTACTTTATGGTGGTTGCATTGAATATGTAGATGGATTTCAATGCTACATCTATTGCCATTTCTTTCATTCTTTCTTTCTTTTTCTTTCTCTTTTTAAAGTTTTTTGAGACAAGGTTTCTCTGTGTGTAGCCCTGGCTGTCCTGGAACTCACTCTGTAGACCAGAACTCGAGGCCTTGAACTCACAGAGATCCGCCTGCCTCTGCCTCCCAAGTGCTGGGATTAAAGGTGTAGCCACCACTGCCTGGCTCTGTAGCCATTTCTAAATGATTCATCCTACAAACCCGTGAGTACGGGAGTTCTTTTCATCATCTGGTGTCCTTTCCATCGTCTGGTGTCTTGTCCAATTTCTCTTTTTGGAATTTTAATGTTTTAATTTGTAAAGCTCTCTCATCTCTTTAGTTTGTTTCTGGGCATTTTGTTTTGAAGTTGTTGCAAAAGCAATTATTTCCTTATGTCTCTTAGAGTTGCTGGTGAGTAGTCTGAAGTTATTTTGATGCTTCTGTCTTGCAAGTGAGTTGGCACTTTCCTCATACAGCATCCATTCGTGTAACCAAGGCTTGCCTTGCACATGTAGTCCTCTTGCCTCAGCTTCCTCCAGTTTGGGAATATATACATGCGCCATTACAATGCAAAACTCTTACAGGTTTCATGTTGTTTCTTTGTTTTGTATTTTCAACATCTGGACTAAAGTCAGGGAGAGTTTCTTCTCTGGTCACATGTCTATTTGAGGTTCTAAATGCCTCTTGTGTTGGCATATCTATTTTCATTTTTATTTTGAGGGTTTTTTTTGGTTTGTTTGTTTGTTTGTTTGTTTGTTTGTTTTTTCAAGACAGGGTTTCTCTGTATATCTTTGGCTGTTCTGGACTCACTTTGAAGACTAGGCTGGTCTTGAACTCACAAAGATCCGCCTGCCTCTGCCTCCCAAGTGCTAGGATAAAAGGCGTGCGCCACCACGCGCAGCTTGAGTTATTTTTTATTTTATGCATATGTGTATTTTGCCTTCATGTATGTGTACATGTATCATATGCATGCCTGGTGTCTACAGAGTCCAGAAGAGGACATCAGACCCCCGGGACTGGAGTTACACAGGTGTGGTGAACCACCATGTGGACACTGAGAACTGAATCCAAGTTCTCTGCAAGAGCAGCAAGTATTCTTAACCCCTGAGCCATCTCTCCAGCCTCTACTTCTATAATTAAAAAAAAAAAGATTTCACAGGTCAAAGAAATGATACAGCAGGTAAGGGTACTTGCCACCAAGCCTGATGACCTGAGGTCTCTCCCTGGGACCCAATGTGGGTGGTATAAGGAGGAGACTGTCCTTTCACATACATGTACATGTGGTGGTTGGAATGGAAATGGCCCCCATAGACTCATGTATTTGAATGCTTAGTCCCTAGTTGGAAAACTGTTTGAAAAGGGTTAGGAGGTATGGACTTGCTAGAGGAGGTGTGGACTTATAAGAAGAGTTTTATATGCCAGGCTTAGTGTCTCTCTGTGTCTCTGCCTGCTGCCTTTGGATCAGGATGTAAAGCTCTCAGCTACTTTTCCAGTACCACACCTGCCTGTTTCCCACCATCATGATGATGGACTAACTAACCCACCAAAACTGTAAGCAAGTCCCAATTAAATGCCTTCTTGTATAAACTGCTTTGGTCAAAGTATCTCTTCAGAGCAAATGAACAGTAACTAAGACAATGAGTCACTACATACATAAAGCTGTATAGTGATCCAAGGAAGACCCTCAACCTCAGTCTATGGCCTTCATCTGTGTCCATACATATGCACAGGCATAAGAAGAAAGAACGCTCAACAATTAAAAAAAAGTTCAAAAAGAAAGGGAATACAAAGTAAAAATTATTCTTTTTTACATATTTATTTATTTATTTACTTTATATAGAAATACTCTGTCTTCAAGCCTTTAATCCCAGCACTCAGGAGGCAGAGGCAGGCAGATCTCTGATTTCCAGGCCAGCCTGACCTACAGAGTGAGTTCCAGGACGCCCAGGGCTACACAGAGTAACACTGACTCAAAAAAACAACAAAAACCCAAAACCCACACAAACACAGCGAAGGAAGGAAGGAAGGAAGGGAGGGAGGGAGGGAGGGAGGAAACCTGGTAAGCATGTGTTCTCCTGCTGCAGGCCTACATCTGTAGATATCAAATAGCCTTCAGACCTTCAGAATTTTCAGTCTCTATAGCAGTCAGCCTCCAGGGAGACAGGTCTTTGTAGAAATTATCTACTAGCTGACTCCAGACTCAGAGCTAACAAATTTTTCATACTCCAAATTTATTCTTGGGTGATGAATTCCGTGCCTCCCCACCAGAAAAAGGGGTACCTCTTCCCTGGATACTTCACTGCCTGAGCCAAGCCTCCTGCTGCTACACATTTAGATTTCTCTGTGTTCGACCAGCCTTAACCTCCATGACTGCCTCTTACCCTGGGGCTAACACGTTGATTTCAGCCTCTCTGACACTGTTTCCTCTTCTCAGGCCAGTAGAATAGTTCAATTTAATTTTTAGTTTGTGGTCCTGGAGGGGTAATGTCATAGGGGTCACATTTGGGAAATCTTTCTTGCTGGCACAGTCCTGACAGATAGATCCAAACATCACAAGATTAGAGACATGAGAAGCCTGTGTGTGTCCCTGCTTCTTCTGACCTCTTTCCCTCTTCGTATACTCTCATCATGAGGACTCTGCCCTATTGATCCTACCTAATTCTAAATATCCCCCCAAAGTGCCCTACTCCTAAACACCAAAGTCAGATCCAGTTTCCCCCATTTATGTACATGTTACTGAGGACTGAATCTAGAGCTTCATGAATGCTAAGTGACTGCTTTGCCACTGGGCTAGATAACAGCCGGGCCGTGTGGGACAGCTGGCCTTAGATGAGACTTCCTTTTCTCCTTTCTGCTCAGTGGAAATGTCTGAGCTGTGCACACCTTATTGCTTTGGGATGAGCTGCCTGCCCTTCTCTCATCCACACTGTCTCACTATCCCATTGTCTCTGAATTTCTATAGCTCTTCCTTCTTCTCTTTGAAACAGGGTCTATTATTCTTTCCAGAAAGTTTTCAGGCCGGCCAGCCTGGAGTGTGCAGTGGCAGACAAAAGAGATACTGGCTTGGCAAGGTGGAAGGAAGGGAGGAACCAACTCCAGAAAGTTATCCCCTGACCTCCACACGTGTGCCATGGTACATGCATGCCACACAAACACAGCGAGAGACAGAAAGACAGACACGCAGGTAGGCAGGCAGGCAGACAGGCAGAGAGATGTGGAGAGAAAGAATTCCTCAGATGCTCTGGCCATTTGTTATACTCTCAATACTAAAAAAAAAAAAAAAAAAAAAAAAAAAAAGTTATTTCTACAATTAAAAATGCAATTTTGGGGGAGAATTTCTTTGTTGAGTAAAAGTGCTAGGTGACTCAGAGTAAATTGCAGAGAATGAAGAAGGAAATAACTAGACATCTTCTCGTGTGTGTTGTCAGAACCATTCATAAGGAAGCTAACAATAGTAATTTTAAAAATTGATAATGCCTGCCCTTACAAAAGATGGTGGCCTATCAATGGTTCATAAAAGGAAGTGGGAAAGCATATCATGATATCTATATATTTGAAATCTTTACTATTGAGTTGAGGGGAGGGCTCCTGGCCCAAGAAGATGGTAGGCTACTGTATATCTCTCTTCCTGTTGCACTTCTAATCACATGATGCACTTTTCTGAAATGGAGTCAATTGGATAAGACTGACAGTATCTCTCCAGAAAGCACTATAGGAATGAGTAGAAATATGTCCTAGAGAATATTAATGTAATTTTTGTAATCACTATCCACTCTGACATTCCTACCAAAGGTTCTTGTTACAGGCCAAGCTCAGACAGACAGAACGTTGGGAAGACTCATTGCACAGAAACGACATAGGACTCTGTCCTAGTAAAAAGATAAATCTTATAATTCATGGCAGGTTATGACTACAGTGCTATGAATCATATTTCAAGGAATTGCAAAGATGGGAAGGATTAGTTCTAAGCAGGTCAAAATTCAGTAGATTACTCTGGGCGTGGTGGCAGATGCCTATAATGCCAGCACTTGGGAGGCTGAGGTAGGAAGATTCAAAGTTTGAGCTCAATCTGGACTGCACAGCAAGACCCTGCTTCCACCCCTCCCAATAATAATAATGAAAAGACCAGTAGACAAAGAGAAGCCAAGAGTGCTTTCCAAGTACTTTACCAGGTGTAGAAATAGAAAACAGGAGCTGGAGAGATAGCCCAGTGCTCTTCCACAGGACTCAGGTCTCTGTCCCAGCACCCACATGGAGGATCATAACCATCTGAAACTCCAGTCCCAGGGGATCATGAGCCCTGCTCTGGCTCCCTCAGGCACTAGGTATACATATAGTACACAGACATACATGGAGACAAACTACTCATGCACATAAAATAATTTCTAATTTATTCTGTATTTATATGATTTAATACTTATTTTTATTTATGTGCATGTATGTGTGTCTATGTGAATGTATGTCGTGTGTTGGCGTAGAAGACTGCATCATATCCCTTGGAGCTGGAGTTACAGGCAGTTGTGAACCACCCAAAGTGGATGCCAGAAAATGAATTCAGGTCCTCTGGAAGAGCAGGAACCGATCTTATCCACTGAGGCATCTCCCCAGTCCATGAAATAACTTTTTTTAAAAATAAAAAGTAGAAACCTAGCTGGGAAGTGGTGGCACATGCATTTAATCCCAGCACTTGGGAGGCAAAGGCAGAAGGATTGCTGTGAGTTCAAGGCCACCCTAGTTTACAGAGTGAGTTCCAGTTCACCCCAGGCTACACAAAGAAACCCTGTCTCAAAATAACCCCCTCCAAAAAAACGAAAGAAAACCACAACATATATCAATGTTGATAACGAAACATGAAGCAGATTTGAATTTCAGAACTTTCACCAGAAACATAGTATCAATATGTACATTTATATATAATTTATTATACATAATATACAACATATATTATATGTGTAATATAATCTTATATTTAATATAATTAAAATATATAACATTATACATTATATTATGCATCATATATCATTTATATATAGCAATTTTAAAAATTGATAATGCCTGCCATTATGAAAGACTGGTGATCTGCCAATGGTTCACAAAAGGAAGTAGAAAAGCATGTAATATCTACATATTTGAAATCTTTACTATTGTTGGGGGCAGTTTCTCTCCAGTCCTAGTTTTCTGTTTCTAAACCTGGTAAAGTACTTGGAAAGCACTCCTGGCTTCTCTTTGTCTACTGGTCTTTTCATTTTTATTATTGGGAGGGGTGGAAGCAGGGTCTTGCTGTGCAGTCCAGATTGAGCTCAAACTTTGAATCTTCCTACCTCAGCCTCCCAAGTGCTGGCATTATAGGCATCTGCCACCACGCCCAGAGTAATCTACTGAATTTTGACCTGCTTAGAACTAATCCTTCCCATCTTTGCAATTGCCTGAAATGTGATTCATAGCACTGTAATATATTATCCTCTATTCAGCAAGCTTAGCATGAACGAGGCTATGGGTTCAATCCCTAGCACTACAAAAACAAACAAACAAAAGAACCCAGACACTTTTTTTCATGTTTATTTATTACTTCAGGTTACATCTCCATCACAGTACCCTTTCAACCCCTCCCAGTCCTGCCCTCCCACCCTCTGCCCCCATCCCTTCCATCCCATTCCTCCGGAGTGGAGTGTCTCTACCTATCAGTCCCCCACCCCAGTTCAGCAGTCATATGAGGGCCAAGAGCCTCCTCATGTACTGGGGGCCTACAAGGCAGCACCACTAGGGCAAAGTGTCTCATTGACAGGTAACAAAGTCTATGTTCCTGTTCCCTTTGGTGCATTAGCTGTAGTATAGTTATCATGTACTATATGGCTAAAATCCGATTATAAGTGAATAGATACCATGTGCATTCTTCTGAGTCTGAGTTAGCTAACTCAGGATGAGCTTCTCTAGTTCCATCCATTTGGCTGCAAATTCCATGATTTCGTTGTTTCTGATGTTTAAGTAGTATTCCATTGTGTAAATGTACCACAGTTTTTTTTTTTTTTATCCATTCCTTGGTTGAGGGGCATCTGGGTTGCTTCCAGTTTCTAGCTATTACAAATAAGGCTGCTATGAACATAGATGAGGAAACATCCTTGTGGTTTGGTGAGGAATCATTTAGATTCATACCCAGAAGTGGTATGGCTGGCTCTTGAGGTAGAGCTATTCCAAGTTTTCTAAGATATCGCCAGACTGACCTCCATAGTGGTTGTACAAGCCTGCACTCCCACCAGCAATGGAAGAGAAGAACCCAGACACTTTAAAAAAAAATTAAGCTGGATGTAGTGACTCTTGCCTATACTAGCAGCAGTCAGGAGGCTGAGGTGGAAGGATCTCCATGTGTTTGATGCCAATCCAAACTACATATTGTCTTCCAGACCACAGTGGGTTACAGAATGAGACCCTGTATCAAAAACAAAACATAGAGGAAGCAGAGTATATGAGAGGAAAAATCAAACAAACACAGTCCTTATTACTACCCTCAGAGAAACACAAGGAAACATTCCATCCATTAAAAATGACCTCATGTCATAAAACATTCGTGATGTAAATAAACAAAACAGAACCAAGAAAATCCACTATTATGGGCTCAGCAACTAAGAGTTTGTAGTGCTCTTCCAGATGACGTGAGTTTAGTTCCCAGCATCTATGTCCACAACCATGAGGTTCAATACCCTCTTCTGGATTTGATAACCATGGGAGTAATACACATACATTCACAAATATAACAGAATAATTTTTTAAAAGAAAACAAGTCTTGTAAATTAACATATTTGGTACCCATATGAAGAAACTCAATATATGGAAGGTGATATTGCAAAAAATAAGTAAAGCAAAAAGCAGAGACAGAAACTGTATAGCAGAGGTGGCCAGAATCAGAGCACTAACCCAAATGGACCAAATTATTATGGTTCCAGGAACCAACAGAGGAAATATTTAATGGAAAAATTCAAATTGTAGGATGTGAATTTTCATATTGGAATGGCTCATATAGTATGCAGTGCAATAGATAAAAATAGACTCATACAAAGTCATGTCATGAAATATCAGAAACCTGAGGACAGTGCAAATTTTTCTAAGCTTCCAGAGGTTAAAATAAGATGTTTAACGTGGATCACAAATTCGAATATTTCTATACTTCTGCAGTAGGCAGAATCCTAAGATGGCCTAACAAATTCTTTATCCCCTACAGAAGCACTCTGAATGTGTTCTATTTTGTTGCAATGATTATATCATTATAGCACAGCTGACTTTTTTTGGGTTTTGTTTTTTGTTTGGTTGGTTTTTTTTTATATACAGAATTTCTTTTCTCTGTGTAACCCTGGCTGTCCTGGAACTAGCTGTGTAGACCAGGCTGGGCTCAAACACTATCCACCTGCTTCTCCCTCCAGAGGGCTGGGATTTAAGGTGTGCCCCACCACACTTGGATCACTGTTGACTTTTAAGTAGAATTGGCTTAACCAGCCTTAAGAAGTTCTTGAAAGCTAGGCATGGCAGCACTCGCTGTCATGTCAGCCCTTGGGAGGTAGACATAGGAGGACTGGGAGCTCTAAGTCATCGACAAAGTGAGTCAAGGCCAGCCTGGGGTACATGTGGCCCTGTCTTAGAAAAAAAGAAACAGAGAAAAAGAACTGACCAAACTAAGAACACCTGCATTTGCAAAATAAAAATAATATGGACTAAAATAACCAAATCCCTATAATGTTTCTTCCATTCATTATTTCCTGGTTCTTTGTTCTTTACTCCATATATAGTTTTCACTTCTGCCACAGAATTGCTCTCATTTTCTCCTCACAGATATCTAGGAGAAATGAAGGAACCAGCATTTCAGCTCACAAATTTCTTGAAAATGTGTATGAGGTTTGCCTGCATGTATATCTGTGCACTACTTGCCTTCCTGGTACCCATGGAGGTCAGAAGAAGGCATCAGATCCCCTGGAACTGGAGTTACAAAAGGTTGTGAGGCACGATGTGGGTAATAAAAATTGAACCAGAGTCCTCTAGAAGAGCAGTCAGGACTCAACCTCTGAGACATCTTTTTTTTTAATAAAAATCAAAAAATTAATATAAAAAGACTAGAGGAAGCAGTGAATATGATCAAAAAGAATGCACAAAATTCACAAAGAATTAAATTTAAAAATTAAAATACCAGAAAGAACAAAGCAGAAAACTAAAAACTAAAATTCAAAGTATTATTGTGGTCTAAATCTTTTTAACTTACCATGACATTTTTATTGCTCTACTGGTGAGAAAATGTAAGTTTTAACAACTAATATGCATTTCATTTTTAAAAATTATTTTTAACTTATTGATTCTTTGTAAATTTCACATCATGGGCCCCAATCTCACTCATCTCCCAATCCCTTTGTATCTGCACTCTGTTCTCACAACCTCCCCACAAAGAAGAATAGAAATAAATAAAACAAACACACACACACACAAAATAAACAAAACCCCGGGCTGGAGAGATGGCTCAGCGGTTAAGAGCACTGGTTGTTCTTCCAAAGGACCCAGGTTCAAATCCCAGCACCCACATGGCAGTTCACAGCTGCCTGTAATTGCCAGGAGTTGTGGTACATGCCTTTAATCCCAGCACTAGGGAGGCAGAGGCAGAGGCAGGTGGATCTCTGTCAGTTCAAAGCTAGTCTGGTCTACAAAGTGAGTCCAGGTATACACAGAGAAACCTTGTCTCGAAAAACCAAAAAACAAAAACAAACAAACAAACAAAAAACCCCACACCTCACTGTGGAAGTTGTAGTGTGGTACAGTGTGCCCCACAGTACCCTTTTGTCTACACATCTTTACTTGCAAATTTTCATTGCAATGAGTCATTGGTGTGGTCCAGGCCTATGGCTTCTGCTACACTATCAATACTGAATCCTCACTGCACCCCTCTCAGATATCCTGGTGTTTCCCTGTTTCGTAGAGACCCTTCACGCACTCCCGCAGTGCATAGATGGGGTGAGTGTTGGGGTGGGCCAACTCAAAGCCCTGGATCTGAGCCTGGGAGATAACTGATTTGATCAGCCTGCCAGCTCTCCTGCACCCACACGTCCAGGGCCAGCTCTCCATCACTGCCCCTGCTAGCTCATCCAGTGCTGCAGCCTGCAGCCAGCAAGGGGCAGGGGCAACTACTCAAATGCCCTTAAGGTGGCTTGGATGGGGAGGGCACACAGCTCTCCCGTAGTGCTGTAGCCAGTGAGGAACAGAGCCAGTCTACACAGCTCTCAGCCATGAACAGGCTCCAGGGGGCAGCACAGAGCAGGGTTGTTCGAATGGCCTTTGGTGGTAACAGACCCCTGCAGCAGTATGGGCCAGGCCCTCACCACGGTCTCAGGTGGCAACACTGGCCACTCACATCAGGCTGTTCCTAACTACCTGAAGTCTCCTGTTCTTCCTCTCTTTATTGTGCACACATCTTTCTGTTTCTGTTTCTCTTCCATCTCTCCACCATTTACTTGCTCATCTTAGTGGCTCCCCAGGCCTCTGCATATCTGCGGTCACCTCAGAAGTGCCATGCCCCACCCGTGTCAAGTGGCTCCAGGCAGGGGTTGTCTGTCATGGTTAAGACATCTCTTGAGGTGACCCCACACACCCTTGTTTGGGACATGGTCTCACTATGGTTTCTTGGCTGTCCTGGAACTAAAAAAGATCTGTCTGCTTTTGCCTCCAGAGCTCTAGGATTAAAGGTGCACATTCCCACCTCTGCTGAAACGTGAGAAATAAGGGAAGATTCGAGAAACTTCCATGCTGTGGGGATGAGTCACACGGAAAAGAATAAAACAGAATGTCACCAGGATTATATTACCAAAGCGAAGCAACAATGTTTTCGGAAATCTGAGGGGGACTAGCTTTCAAATCTGATAAAAAAGACATTACCTTGTGTTCGAGGACTCAAGAAACTTGTTTTACATCTATCTTTCTCTAGATTTTTCCTAAGGTTTTACTCCTTAGGAAACTTTGGATCTGCCGGAAGAAACACAGCAGTATCTCCACACGCATCTCCAGGGAAACAGGAAATCAGAAGGAAATGGTGGTTGCGATTGTAACTGAGCAGTGGACCACGTGGTAGGTCTGAATGTGTCCCCCAGACTCATATTGAGATTACTCTCAAATGCAATAGTATTAAGTGGAGGTGTCTTTAGGGAGTGGTTAGATCCGGATGACTCCTACAGAACCCTCACCTGCAGAGCCCAGTACAGCACTGCCATCCCAACACTCAGGGGGCTGAGGCAAAGGGTTATCTGTGAGTTCCAAGACAAGCATGGAACACAGAGTAACATACTCTGTCTCTCAGGTAAAAGACAGTAGCTTCACAGAATTGAGTCCTTTTTGCCCCTCCATCAGCTGCACGGGAAGACAGCATGAATGGCCGTCACCAGATAATCGGCATGGGTACTCTCCGTGATCTTAGATTTTCCAGTCTCCAGAAGTGAAAAATAAATTTCCGTTGCGTACAAGCTCCTCAGCCTGGGATATTTTGTCAGAACAGCACAAATGCTCTAAGAACAGCAACAAAATAAAGGTCAAGAATTGAGGAAAGACGAACTATAATTCACAGAATAGTCTGAAACGCTGTAGGGCATAAAATATACATAGATCTAATCAGATGAGAAGTTTAACTAAAAGTTATTTTACAGCAGCGTGTCACATAACCATGTGCTATCTGCTGAGACCGCGTGATGTCACTGTGTGAACAGTATACATTAGTGTGCTTACACAAACTTAGGCAGCCGGGCGGTGGTGGCGCACGCCTTTAATCCCAGCACTTGGGAGGCAGAGGCAGGCGGATCTTTGCCAGTTCGAGGCCAGCCTGGTCTACAAAGCGAGTCCAGGACAGCCAGAGCTGTTAAACAGAGAAACCCTGTCTCGAAAAACCAAAAAGAAAACAAAAAAAACCCCACAAACTTAGGCTATGTTATATATGAATGATTTAGCCTATTGGCCCAAGCACTATCTGATGAATAAAACAACATGAGATTAAGTCAAGTGCAAGAGAAATTTTTTAAATATTTATTTATTTATTTATTTTTGGTTTTTGGAGACAGAGTTTCTCTGTGTACCAAGCCTTGGCTGTCCTGGGCTCACTTTATAGGCCAGGCTGGCCTCAAACTCACAGAGATCTGCCTGCCTCTACCTCCCAAGTGCTGGAATTAAAGGTATGCGCCACACCCGGCTGCAAGGGAAATTTTTTAAAAACTAAAATATATATATATATATATATATATTTGCTCTAACAACATATTAAAAACTTTCTAGCAATAGAAACTACACAAAATTATAGTGGATCCATTATTATTCTTATTACTATTACTATTATTATTTTGGGTTTTTCGAGACAGTTTCTCTGTGTAATAGTCTTGGCTGTCCTGGACTCACTTTGTAGACCAGGCTGGCCTCGAACTCACAGAGATTTGCCTGCCTCTGCGACCCCAGTGCTGGGATTAAAGGAGTGCACCACACCTGGCAATTAGAGACAGCTGTGAACTGCCATGAGGATGCTGGGAATTTGAACCTGAGTCCGTTGGAAGAGCAGCCAGAGCTCTTAACTGCTGAGCCATCTCTCCAGCCCCCACATTTTTCTTAATAAAGGATCCACTAGGGCTGGAGCGATTAAGAGCTCTGGCTGCTCTTCCAAAGGACCCAGGTTCAAATTCCCGCACCCACATGGCAGTTCAAAACTGTAATGGCCAGGCATGTGGTGCATGTCTTTAATCCTAGCACTGGGGCGGCAGAGGCAGGTGGATCTCTGTGAGTTCAAGGCCAACCTGGTCTACAGACTGAGTTCCAGGACAGCCAAAGCTGCTACACAAAGAAACCCTGTCTTGAAAAACCCAGAAAAAAAATTAAGTGTAGTTCTCACCCTTCATCATAGAAACAAACTTTTTACAATAGACACAACTGGTAAAATGTAGAAAACATGTGACTGTAGGGTGACTGGATTCGCTTGCTTTCTATTACTGTGATAAACACCATGACCAAAAGCAACTTGGGGAGGAGAGGGTTTATTTCATCTTACAGCTTATAATTCACCATAAAAAAACAGTCAGAGCAGGCACTCAAGGCAGGAATGTGTAGTCAAGAACCGAAACAAGCCATGGAGGAAAGCTGCTTACTGGCTTGCTGCCCATGGCTTGCTCGGCGGCATTTATTTATTTATTTATTTATTTTTACTTAAACATTCTTTTTACATATTTATTTATTTATTTCTACTTATGTGTATGGGTGGTTTGAATGCATGTATGTCTGCACACCATGTTTGTGTAGTGCCCGAGTAGGGGCCAGATCAGGGCATGGATCCCCTGGACCTGGAATTCTAGATAGCTGTGAGCCATGAGGTATGTGCTGGGAATGGAACCCAGGTCCTCTGGAAGAGCACCCAGTGCTTAATCACTAAGCCATCTGTCCAGCTCTTCAGTGACATTTATTATATAACCCAGAAATATAACCCAGAACCACCTGTGCAGGGGTGACACTGCCCACAGTGGGCGTGGCCCACCCATGTCAATATCAATCATTAATCAAAGTATACCCCCAAAATCTAACCTGGTGGTACATACCTTTAATCCTAGCACTTGGGAGGCAGAGGTAGGTGGGGGTCTAAATTTGAGGCCAGCCTGGTCTACAGAGCGAGTTCCAGGTCAGCCAGGGTGACACAGAAAAATCTTGTCTCATAATAATAATAATAATAATAATAATAATAATAATAATAATAATTTTTAAAGTAAAGGATATGTCCCCACAATTTGCCTATAAGCCAATCTGACAGAGGCATTTTCTCAACTGAGGCTTGCCTTCCCAGATGACTCTCGTTTGTGTCAAGTTGACAAGATAAATGAATAAATAACTAGCACAACATCCAACTCCAACTTATACAACTGCAACACACCCATACACCTTTGGAAAGAGGGAACAGGAAGATGTAAGAGCCAGAAAGCTGGGATGTTTTCTGTGAAACAGTGTCTTCTGTCTATGGCAGGAAAGCTGCACCCATGACTCTCAACAATATGGCTGCCTGAACAAGACCAGTATAGTGAAAACAGCACTTGACATGCCAGTGTGGACCAGGGAAACTCTACACAGTCCTACCCCTAGATAAAGAGCTACAGGTGAGCAATGTCTCCTGAGAAAGGGAAAACCAATCTTTTCCAGAGATGGGCTCCCACCTAGGTTGTCCAGTCCCAAGTGGTCAGCCCTGGACACATGTGCATATGAACAAAGCTAAATGGATTTAGAAGGCAATATATAAATATGTGTGTATATGCATATACATATAACAACATTAAAGAGGAGATCATGAACTGCGGGGCATGGTGGGAGGGGGAGCAGGAGGGATAGGAATGATATTGGTGCAGTACTCATGTATAAAGATCTCAAAATTTAAATTGAAAAAAAAATACAGCAAACAAAATCCTACTTACCAGAACCTGAGGATTTTTTGTTTTTCTTTTTTTAACTATAAATCACTTAACTTCTCCAACCTCTGAGTCCTCACCTTTTACATAAGGATATACTGTTGAAAAAGACCAGGCATGGTGGTGCATGCCTTTAATCTCAGCACTCAGGAGGCAGAGGGAGGTGGATGTCTATGAGTCCAAGGCCAGCCTGGTCTACAAAGTGAACCCAGGACAGTCAAATATATACAGAGAAAAACCCTATCTCAAAAAACCATTAAAAAAAAAAAAAGAAGAAGAAAGAAGAAAGATGAGCTCCCTCCAAAAAGAAAAGGCATTAACTCCATTTCATGACTAAAGAATTTGCTGGTATATAGTCTTGATTGTTCATGGAGTCAAGGAGAGCCTATTTTCTTTCAAATATTTTCCTTTATAAATTCTATTCTTGGAGCTGGAAAACTGGCTCAGTGGTTACAAGTGTTTAGTATTCTTGCAGAGGACCTAAGCTTGGTTCCCCAAACCCACCTCAGATGGTTCACAAGTGCCTGTAACTCCAGCTCCAGGGAATCTAACACTTTTCTGGCCTCATAGGGTACCTGTGCTCAGAAGCTTACATTACACAGACACACACACACACACACACACACACACACACACACACACACACACACACACA
>CAJQZJ010033952.1:1910010-1921639 GCA_907164525.1 Lophiomys imhausi
AAAAAAAAAAAAAAAAAAAAAAAAAAAAAAACAAACTATACTATCCTTGTTTTGTAGATAAGGAAGTGAAAAACAGACTATGTTGTTTGTGCAAGACCACACAGATGAAGACAGGATTTGAAACACAGTAGCCCCAATCCAAAGTCTGTTCTCTCTGTTTCTAGACATCTGTCAGGGAGTAATTGATCGTAGATGTTGGTAGAAATTATACTCTGTTAGGTCTCAAACTCAGGAAAAATGGCTGAGGTGTCCATTAACATATCAAAGCAGGTCCTGTCAGCCAGTCTCTCTCAGTCCCTAGCTGTTACAGGGTCATCCTGGCTAGCATACCCCACACCCTACCCTAAACTCTCCAGCCCAGAAACTGAGCTGGGCTTCTCTTCCCCAGGCTCTGATCCCTGTATAACCTCAGCCATTTCAGCTACTGGTCGTTTTTACCCTTTAGTCTCTGGGTTCCCTGGTCTCTCTTTGCACCCTCTCCCTCTCTCTTTTCTTCCTCTTTTGTTCTCTCCCACCACTCTTCTGTAATGGTCATGGTCAGTCTGGACCCTTCCAGATGCCTCTGGATTTTTCTCCCTCATTTCTACAATAAACCCTCTCCTCAACCCATACCTAGGAGTGGTCACTATGACAATAGAAGCAGTGTTTTACTAGGGCTAGATTGATAGCTTATTAGAACCCCATTGATTAACGTTAAAACTCTGAACTTTTGAAGTCTTAGTATAACAATAGCATAGAGAGGAAAGAAATATGAAACATTTTGTCATACCTTAAATCACTTCCTTAGACCTTTACAATTTATATGAAACTTTTTCATTTTTATTTTTATTTTGGTTTTTTTTTCAAGACAGGGTTTCTGTGTTTAACAAAGCTGTGGATGTCCTGGACTCACTTTGTAGACCAGGCTAGCCTCGAACTCAAAGAGATCTGCCTGCCTCAGCCTCACAAGTGCTGGGAATAAAGGTGTGTGCCATAATGGCCAGCGAAACTTTTTTTTAATTTTTTATACACTCTCCATAGTTTACACTAAGAATAAGATAGGAAGTGACTCATACTAAATATATACTAATTTGAGGGTAGGAAAAGGAAAAGACAAATAAGCCAATGTAGTCCTGTCCATTAAACAAAATGCATATTGAAAAACAGTAATAATTGAAGGTTCTCCAGTGTACATTGGTTTCTTAGTCTCCCAAATGTCACTCATTGTTCATGTTATTTTTTGCATTCTCTGACCACTTACCATCTTTAAAAAAGGGTCATTGCATATTTCCATCATCTCCAGGATTCCTGGAGCATAGTTCCCATACAGTAAGTACCTCTGCTATACCCATACTCTTTATTTGGGATAGCATGGCATTCTTGCTTAATTGATTCTCCTTCCTTGTTTTGAAAACACCTTGAAATTTGTTAAGAATCTCCTATTTGCCATGTTAGTTAGTCCTATCCTAGTAAATATAACTATATAACTATTAATAGATGCTTCTGGGTCTTTTTTATACAATTATATAGATACTTCTATCTACATATTATATAGTTTTGCCAGAAATCATCTCCCCTAGTCATATACCATTATCTCTTCCCCCCCCAGGCGTTGTTGTTGATGATGATGATGATGATGATGATGATGATTCCACAGGGATTCAATCCATCTGTCTTACTAACTTTTCTATTGCTGTGACAAAACACCATGATCAAGGCAATTTATTAAGGAAGGCATTTAATTTGGGGCTCACAGTTTCAGCTGGTTAAAATCCATGACCATCATGACCAGGACCATGGCAGCAGGCAGGCAAGCATGGCACTGGAACTGCAGCTGAGGTCTTATATTTATCTGATCCACAAGCATTAGGAAGAGAGAGACAGATAGAAAGAGATAGAGAGCGAGAGAGAGAACTGGGAAAGGTGTGGGCTTTCAGAAGCTCAAAGCCCACCTCCAGTGATACTCCTCCTCCAACAAGGCCACACCTGTTTATCCTTCCTAAACAGTTCCACCACCTGGGGACTAAGCATTCAAATATATGAACCCATTGCAGGCCATTGTCGTGCAAGTCACCACACCATCATAGTGGGGGAAGTATGACAGAGTGACTTCAGGCAGCTGCTCACATAGAGTAAACCAGGAAGCAAAATTCTAACTGGGAATGAAGGGTGAATTATCCTAAAAGGCCTGACCCCAGTAATCTACTTCCTCCAGTCAGGTCCACCTCCTCAAGGCTCCACAGCCTTCCAAATAGCACCACAAACAGTGACCAAGCACTTGATGCAGCCCTTGGGGGACATTCTACTCACTCATAATCCATGTCAGACATTATTTCTCCAAGAAAGTCTTTCCTGCCATCTGCCCTCACAGAGCTCACACTCCTTCATTTAGTCTGTGTAAGTCTGCGCTTTGTCTGAGGTTCCGTTCCCTTTTTGTGATATCCTAATATATATTTGCTTTCTCTCTGTGTGCCCTGCTTTGGGATGAAAATTCCTGTGGGCAAGGATGTTTTTAATTCATCTCTCCATCCTCAACACTTAATAAAGTCTTATCACAGAGTGTTTTTCCAGTAAATGTTTCTGAAATAGATTCAATTGACACATGTAACCCACTTGTAGACTATCTAACTCAACTTGATCTCTCCTCTGTTCAACAACAGATCATAAAAGATGTCTAGAAATGTAAACTTCCCATGATTTCCAGAGATACTTGACTACTCGGTAGTTAACATTTGATACTTAGTGTATCTGAACATCTATTTTCCTACCATGTACACCATAGATGGTAGTATATGCTTGTGTGCTCACGGGAATTACAGACCAGTGGCAGAACATCTGGACTGTAGCGCTGTTGAAGGCAACAGGAAAATGCAGCCTAGCACTGCCCCCAGTAGCCTGAGGAATGTTCTCCCCTTAGGTAAAGCCAGATCTTGACTACCCTGAGGAAAAGAAATTCAGAATGAGTCAGAGTGAAGCAAAGCTAGCAATTTAAGTAGAGATGTTTCAGACAGGTGTAAATTTAGGCATTTAGCTGGGCGTGTGGTGCACGTCATTAATCCCAGCACTCAGGAGGCAGAGGCAGGCAGATCTCTCTGAGTTCAAGGTTAGCCTGGTCTACAAAGTAAGTCCAGGACAGCCAGGTATACACACAGAAACCCTGTCTCAAAAAACAAAACAAACAAACAATAAACAAAAAAAAAGAAAAGAAAAAAAGAAAAAGCTAAATGTGGTGACACACACCTTAATTCCCAGCACTCAAGAGGCAGAGTTGGACAGATCTGTGTGAGTTCAAGGCCAGCTTGGTCTACGTAGAGAGTTCTAGGAGAGACAGGGCTACGTGGAGAGGCCCTGACTAAAAAAACCTAAATAAATAAAGATTAAGCAAAGTTTTACAATTTAGCTTTGAAATGCTAACAGAGAAGGGGTTGGTACACTTCTTTTTTTTAATCTTAAGGATTTCGTTTTGTAAATGAAGATATAAGGTTTTTTCTTTTTATTGTTTTTTTTTTGTAAAGTACACATCATGCACCCTGTTACCTCTTATCTCTCACCTCCCCTCAGACCCATCCTCCACCCTTGCAACCTCTCTCAACATAAAAAAAAAATCTCAGCCGGGCGGTGGTGGCGCACGCCTTTAATCCCAGCACTTGGGAGGCAGAGGCAGGCGGATCTTTGCGAGTTCGAGGCCAGCCTGGTCTACAAAGCGAGTCCAGGACAGCCAGGGCTACACAGAGAAACCCTGTCTCGAAAAACCAAAAAAAAAAAAAAAAATCTCATTGTAGAAGCTGTAATGTGTCTCAGTGTGCCCCACAATATCCCATTTTGTCCACAAGTTTTTTGTTTTTGTTTTTTGTTTTTTGGTTTTTTTTTTAAGATTTATTTATTATGTATACAGTGTTCTGTCTGCAGGTATATCTGCAGGCCAGAAGAGGGCACCAGATTTCATTATAGATGGTTGTGGGCCACCATGTGGTTGCTGGGAATTGAACTCATGACCTCTGGAAGAGCAGCCAGTGCTCTTAACCGCTGAGCCATCTCTCCAGCCCTTGTTTTTGTTTTTGTTTTTGTTTTTTGCTTGCAAATGTTCATTATAATGACTCCTTGGCCTGGTTTGAGTCCTCTGGCTTCTGCTACTTTGTCAGTACTGGAACCTCACTGGGACTCCGCTCAGATACAGTGTTGTCTTGTGTCATGGAGATCCTGTCATTTTGGATGCACTCCAGTAGTTCATCCATGAGGTATATGTTGTTCTGGGTCAACTCAAAGCTCTCATTCTGGACCTGCAACCCCCACATCCAGGGCCAGTTCTGTGCTACCCAGGTAAGGTGCATGGCCTGCTCTCTGAGTGCTGCAGCAGGTAAGGAAGTGGACCAGTTTTCCTCCTCTCATGAGCCCATCAGGGTCAACTCTCCCACCGGCTACACCCTCCGGCTTTGTTCACACACATCCCCCACATCCAGGGCAGCTGTACTGTGCTGTCCAGGTCAGGTGCAGGGCCTGCTCTCCTGCTCTTGTGACCCCATCTGGGCCAGATCTCCTGTCCACCACTAGTGGTGAGGGAGAAAGAGAATGGAGGGGATCTCTCCCTCACCAACTCCACCACAAAGCAGGCAAAAGGCAGGGCTGGCTCTCCCACACTTACACCCTTGGGGCCTGGCTCACCCACAGGACCTTAATTCCCGGGACTCATATGGTGGCTATTAAACTGTCTGTAACTCCACTTCTAGGGGATGTGACACCCTCTTTTATTTTGTAAATTTCACATCATGCACCCTGTTCCCTCTTATCTCCTACCTCCTCTCAGACCCACCCTCCACCCTTGCAACTTCTCCCAACATAAAAAAAAAATATCCCACTGTGGAAGCTGTAATGTGTCTCAGTGTGCCCCACAATATTCCATTTTGTCCACACATTTGGACAGTGCGTGCACATGGCACATGGACATTCATGCAGGCAAAACACCTATGTACATTTACAAGAAAAGAAAGGTTGGGGGCTGGAGAGAATGGCTCAGTGATTAAGAGCACTGGCTGCTCGCTCTTCCAGAGGTCCTGAGTTCAATTCTCAGCAACCACATGGTGGTTCACAACCATCTGTAATGGGATCTGATTCTGTCTTCTGTCATGGAGGCATACATTCAAATAGAGTACTCATATGCATAAATAAATAATGAATCTTTAAAAAAAAAGGTTGGCTGTATTACTATTAATGACAGAATTCCAAACTTTAAGCTGAAAAGGTAATAGTAATAATGATAGGGAGATAGCTCAGCCAGTTAAGAGCTTGCTTTGGAAGCACAAGGATCAGAGTTTGATCCCCAGGAGGGGATCAAATAGGTTGTCAAGTCCAAAGGAAACTAATTCCATTTCTTCAAATTCCAAAAGGCAGAAGGGACAAATCTGTGGTGCCTGTTAGCATACCAAAGTGCATGCTGGCTTCCAGGGTCCCTCGGTATCACAAGCATGTGTTATACATTTCGAAGTCTATGCTAGCATCCTAGCCTTCCCACTCCCCTCTAGCTCACGGACTTCTGTAACAGAATATTTTTATTTAAAACACTGATATTTATTAATACTTAAGAAACACCTATAAAATACCTAAATTCTATAACCTAAAACCTATAATCTAAAATATATAATCTAAGAA
This sequence comes from Lophiomys imhausi, assembly GCA_907164525.1. Classification (NCBI taxonomy): domain Eukaryota; kingdom Metazoa; phylum Chordata; class Mammalia; order Rodentia; family Muridae; genus Lophiomys; species Lophiomys imhausi. The sequence continues at coordinate 1,915,636 of CAJQZJ010033952.1, forward strand.
CACCCTAACACCTAAAAACACTCTAATACCTATCTATCTAAAAACACTTAACTAACACTATTTTAACTTTCTTGAAAGGATATTAATATTCTTAGCATAGGTCTGTGCAGGGTGACTTGGTTTATGGCAGTCCTATCAGGTAGTCTCTTTCAAGCTTTAAAGTCCATTGGGTCTTACTTTGCCAGTTCACAAGGACAATTTATTTCAACTACCAAATTGTGGCTGGTTTATGAAGTCAGTCTGTTCCAACCTCTAAACTGAGACCAGCTTTTTCCACAGGCTTCACAGCCTAAAGCTTCTCCAAGTGGCTTCCGAACTCCACCCGCTTTGCTGCCAGCCTTACTAGGCTGAATTATGGCAAAAGGGTCTTTTGCAGGCTAACTTTCAATGAAAAGTCTTTCTCTCTTGGATTCTGCCTTTCAGTTTATGACCATTTTGGCCTGATGGCTAGACTATGCCATATCTTGCTATGCACTTCTCCAGTGTGACTTCTCAATTGGTGAGGGCAGGAAGAAGAGAGCGCCCGTGGAGCTTTTGGCTTATGTATTGCATTATCTCATGATCCTTGGTGGAGGGTCCACAAAGTCTCTCTCGATGTCCAACAGTCACATCGGCATGACAACCAATGTCATCTGCTTGGTTTCTTAGCCATGCCCCTTCAACAGGGCAGTTCATGTTTCCATCTCAGCAACCTCACAGGACGCCAGGCCAATCTCCTATGTGCTACCAGATGCTAGGCTGAACTGCTACCATTTCCACTAAGGAGGCCTAACTTCTACCACAGACTTCCCTTTCCACAACTACTCATTCTCCTAATAAACCTGTTATTTCCCTCTATATGGGATTACTCTCTCCCTGTCTCTTTTGCTTTCTTCCCTCATCTTACTCTCTCTCTCTCATATTTACAATAAAAACTGGCACCTTAACCATACCATGGAGTAGTCATATTGTCAATTTATACATAGGTAGAATCCTGGGGCTTGCTGGCCAATCAGCTGATCCTACTTGCTGAGCTCCAGGCTAATATGGAGACCATGCCTAAATAAATAAATAATAGGTGGACAGGACCTGAGAAATAATGCCCAAAGTTGGTTTGTGGCTTCTATAGGCAATATGTACACACATATACTCCACACTCAAGTACATCCAAACACAGACACACAAAACACATACACACAAATCGCAATGAGAACAATAATTTTAGGCTCTCACCAGCAGGGTGAGAGAAGAGGCCCTGTGAAAGGTGGTTTCCTAGCCAAAGAGCAGGGAACCAAACCCAAATGCATTTCAAAAGTGTAGCTACTTTAACAGAAGCAAATGCCTTGCAGCAAAGGCAGAGAGCTAAGACCTTGACTCTCCCTATGTACTAAAAAATCAGCAGCCTTCTAGATGAGCTAGGGAGTGAACCTAGCTCACTAGGAGTTCATAATGTCTCAATACTTTTGGATTCCATTTGAGTTTGTTTCCATTTCTCTTAGCATGAAAATGATTTTTACACTGACAATTGTGGTTCTGTCTATCATTTTTGAGAAAAATCTGACTAGGATAGACTTAGAAAAGGAAAGAGTTTTCAGATGGAATGGTAATTTACCTACAATGATAATGGGGGAAGGAAGGAAGCCCTTCCTGATAGTTAACACAAAATTGATGGCAATTGGAGCTCAGAGCTCCCTGACTACTAGGTGCTTGTCAGGAGTATCTGGTATAGGCCCTCTAATACAATGCAGACACAACTAGATTCCAAGGAATAATGAACAAAACTTTAGTTGCAGCCTCCAATGGCACAGTTATACTAAGGCTTTTGGAATGTTCTTGTTTCTTTGATTTTTTTAGATGTCTTTGATTTTCCCTATATTGGGTAGTAGAAAGGATATTTTTTCTGGTTTGGGAATGCTAAAACATGAGAGATTTTTAAGGATTTTGGACAGATTTGGAAATGTCACTGCAGTGCAGGGTTGCTCTCTGGGTTACAGAGTTATTATTATCTGAGATTTAAGTGAAATATTTGAGCAGGGCAGTAATGGGACATGCCCTTAATCCCATCACACTATAGGAAGAAAATGTGTCATTTTGAATTCTAGACTGTGTTTAGCAAGCACCCTTATCAGCAGAGGTCCCGCCCTGCCTTCATTGTTTAGACTAGGCTGGTCTAGAATTCAAAATGACACATTTTCTTCCTTGAAGGTACTATGTTAAGTTTTTGCTTAGTAATAATAATGTCCTTACTGATCTAATGGATAAATACATATTAATCTTAAATTTATGTAAACAGGAAGTGGTCACAAGCCAGTCTCCTTAGGTGTGGGGCTCACACAGGAGAATTGTTTTCAAGAGGCATTTTGCCCCTAAAAGAGAGATGTTAGTTGTTGGAAATGGTGGCCCACGCCTTTAATCCCAGCACTTGAGAAGCAGAGAGCATGTTGGATAGAAGAAACCTCCAAGACAAGCAGCTGGAGCAGGAAGGAGGACACATGCCATGGGTTAGAGAAAAGGACCTCATTCAATGTGGCCTGGAACATTGGCATAGCATGGAGAATAATAGTCCAAGGGTACGTATGTATATATGGGGTCATATTTGGGGAATAGAATCAAGAGCTAGTTTAAATGGGCTAAGATTGCACAATCCAGGCCAAAGCTTGTTAAAATCCATGTGGTGTTTGTGTGCTCATTTATAATGGCAGGTTAAGGATTAACACTGCTGACCAATTAATGATAATATAAATACTAAGTACATAATTTAATTATTTCTACAGGGCCCTTCAATTCAAACTAGCAATATCTTTTTTTTGTTTGTTTTGGTTTGGTTTTTCAAAACAGGATTTCTCTGTGTAACAGAGCCCTGGGTGTCCTGGACTTGTTTTGTAGGTCAGGATGGCCTTGAACTCAAAGAGATCCACCTGCCTCTGCCTCCCAAGTGCTGGGATTAAAGGCGTGCGCCACCATGCCTGGCATGCTCAAACTAGCAATATCTTATCTGTAATGCTGGCCAATGAATGTTTATACCAGGTAGAACCCTGTCACATTTAGAATATACTTAATTTAGAAGATAGCTAAATATTTAAAACAAACAGGTTCCAAGGGCTATGAATTAGAAAGGGTAACCCAGAGGTCAGCTACTAATACCACCAGGCTAAAGGGACAAAAGGAAGAAGAGTGGAAGGAGTTCCTGGCAGAAGACCACCTGCTGCAGAACCTATGACCATGGAGGGTATGGGTGGTATCTTGATAACACCTCAAGTGGGAGGAAGGAGATCTGCTAGGGAAGAGCTTGGATGCTTTTTCCTTCTGCTCTCTAAACTCATTCCATCAGGCACACATGTCAGGAAGACAGCTCACACAAGAAGGTCCTCCATATGGAGATCAGGGCTAAAGGAGTCCAGGAAGTCCCTTGTGGGAACAGCATTGGGAGGCCATTCAACAATGATATCTTTTGCTTGTTTGAGTCAGGGTGTGGGACTCTGGCTATCCTGGAACTTTTTTTATAGACTAAGCTAATGTGAAACTCTCTGTAGACTAGGCAGACCTCAATCTCAGATACCTTACAATGCCTTACAATGATGTTTCCTTAATATTAGCACTAACAAATCACAAAACAAAATTCACCACCCTGATGGGCGTGGTGGCAAACACCTTTAATCCCAGCACTCAGGAGGTAGAGTCAGTTGGATCTCTGTGAGTTCAAGGCCAGCCTGGTCTAACATAGAGAGTCTAAGCCAGCCTGGGCTACTTAGTGAGGCCCTGTCTCCAATAAACAAACAAACAAATAAATTCACCATCCTAATCATCTTAAGTATATAGTTCAGTTGTATTAACTATATTTGTGTTCTTCTGTGACAAATCTTCAGAGCTGTTCATCTTAGAAACCCCATACTAGCCAGGTGTGGTGGGGCACACCCTTAATCCCAGTACTTGGGAGGCAGAGGCAGGTGGATCTCTGTGAGTTCAAGGCCAGCCTGGTCTACAAAGTGATTTCCAGGACAGCCAGGGCTGTTATACAGAGAAACTCTGTCTTGAAAAATCTAAAAAAAAAAAAAAATCTTAGAAACTCCATACTCATTAACAACTTCCAAAAACTAACAAACAAACAAAAACAACTTCCATAAACTCCTAGTTCCTGTAACAACAATTCTTTTAGCTTCCAGGAGTTGACAATTTCAGATACTTCACACAATAGGAATCATACACAACTTATTGTTTTGAAACTTAGTTCTTGTAGCATAATACTATTTTTACATTTATTTATTTGCTTATTTTGTGTATGTGTATATGTGTATGTGTGTGGGGGTGCATGTGACACAGGTCATGTGTGGAGGTCAAAGGATCACCGGTTGGAGTTGGCAGGTGCCTTTGTCCACTGAGCCATCAGGCAAAAGAACTGATTTATCATATCTTCAAGTTTGAACTATGTGGCAATGTGACAGAAATCCTTTCCTTTCTAAAATAGTTGAAAAAAATTGAGTGTGTGTATGTGTGCGCGCACACATAAGCTATTCACTAGCTAGTCATTCCTAATAGACACTGGGCTTGCTCTCCCCTCTGGAATATTGTGTCTGATACTATAAGGAACACGAGTGTGCAACTGTTACAGTTTTTGTGAAATGTCCACCACAGGCTCATGTGTTGAGTTCTTGGTCCCTAGCTCCTGGTGACACTATTTTGGAAGGTTCTAGAAATTTCAGAAAGTGGGGCTTAAGAAGTAGGTTACCAGAGACATGCTTTCGCACCTTCTGCTTGGCTTCAGGGCCTTCCTTCCTGTCTGTAACAAAGTGTTCTGCCCAAGGACATGCAGCCAAGCAGCTAAGAATGAACCATCTGAACTATGAGCCACAATCGCCCTTCCCTTTGAAATTGCTTCTGTCAGGCAATGGTCACAATGACAAGAGAACGGACATGGCAACCTCCTTTCAATGTTTTTAGATCTATACTCACAAGAAGGCTTGCTGGCTCATAGATTCTTTATTGTTCATTGTTGGTTTATCCTTTCAGCTTTTGATTTATTAGTTTTGTTTTGTCTGGTTGTTTTTCAATACAGGGTTTCTCTCTGTAGCCCTGGCTGTGCTGGAACTCACCCTGTAGACCAGGCTGGCCTCACAAAGATCTGCCTACTTCTGCTAAAGGTGTGTGCCATCATACCCTGTCTCTTTTCAGCTTTTAGGTCAGGATCTCTGGTATTCCAGATTGAAAAACTCTTATAGTCCATGTTGACATCAAACTCTTGATCCTCTTGCCTCCACCTCGCAAAAGCTACAATTATAGACATGTGCTACCATTTTTACTTTTGATGCCTTTAAGACAAAATATAATTTTTAATTATGTATATGTGTGTGTATCAGTATATGGGTATGTGCACATGAGTGCAGATGCTCATGGAAGCCAGAAGGTGGATCAGATGCCATGAAGCTGAAGTTGCAGGTAGCTATGAGCACCTCACACAGGTTCTCTAAAACTAGGGTCCTCTGTAAGTATGCTTTCCTAACTTCTGAGCTATCTCTTCAGTACCTGATGCCTTATTTTTAAAATAAATAAATAAATAAATAAGCTGGTAATGGTGGCACATGCCTTTAATCTTACTTAGCACTAGGGAGGCAGAGGCAGGCAGATCTCTGAGTTTGAGGCCAATCTGGTCTACAGAACAAGTTCCATGACAGCCAGGGCTACACAGAAAGACCCTGACTCATAGAAACAAAACAAAACAAAACAAAAAAACCAAAATAAATAAATAAATGAGCTGGATGTGATGGTACACACTTATGATGTGAGGATCAAGAGTTCCAAGTCAGCGTGGTGGCACACACCTTTAATCCCAGCACTTGGGAGGCAGAGGCAGGCGGATCTCTGTGAGTTCAAGGCCAGCCTGGTCTACAAAATGAGACCAGGACAACCAGAGCTACACAGAGAAACCCTGTCTCGAAAAACCAAAAACAAAAAAAAATCACTATGCGATATTTAGTATATGCAAAGGATGTATATAATGTGCAATAAACTACCTAAGATAATTTTTTTT
>CAJQZJ010033952.1:1923017-1943906 GCA_907164525.1 Lophiomys imhausi
CGGTTTTTCGAGACAGGGTTTCTCTGAATATCTCTGGCTGTCCTGGACTCGCTTTGTAGACCAGGCTGGCCTCGAACTCACAAAGATCCGCCTGCCTCTGCCTCCCAAGTGCTGGGATTAAAGGCGTGCGCCACCACCGCCCGGCTACTAGTGGTTTTTAAAGTCAAGAAGTAAGGGAACCAGGGTTAGCCTTGAAATGATCTGGTGTCCCTGATGCCAAGCATGACTCTCTGCATTGCTACCACTGTCTTACTGTTTTTAACAAAATCTCAAACGTTCAATTTGATCCATAAAGACTTTGGAGCCAGATGCTGGCATGAAAACCTACTAGCTCAGAGGAAGAGAAAACACCCAGCTGACCTTCTTCCTCAGTTGACATCCCAGAAGGAAAAAGAAGTTCTCCTTCTCCACACTGCCTCAAAACCCCTCAAAACTGAAATGTCCCTCCTCTCTACTTCCTGTGTGTCTCTCTATCCATCCTTCTGACTTCTTCTTATTTTCTATGGTTTTTTCTATGCTCCAAAGGTTTTTCCAGTATACAATCTCAGGGTTCATAGTGTGATCAAATATCCTGCAACAGCCTATGATATGCTTCCTGCTAATCTGTGGGTATCTATCTGCTGTGGGATGAATTCTGCTTCTGCAGATTCAAAGCCAAAAGCAAAGACATATAGTTGACCAATTGTAGATCATTTTCCCTTATACTAGCTGAGAGTATATCGGGTGTTGAATCGGGAAATGGGGAAAGCCAGGCAAGCGTCTGTACTCTCTGACCCCTGTAGTGGAAGAAGACATCTTACTCCACCTTGCATTTCCCAAGTGGAGAGTTCTCAGTGGAAGGAGGAAAGATTCCAAATTTAGGTAGTCTCAAACGTACTAATGTTCACATTTTTCATCTTTCAAGAATATGTGAGAATCTTGCCCTCCCCAACAAAAAATGTTGCCTCATTTCTAAAACAGTAACTAGTATGTCACTAAATTGCTGGTTTATAAATTCAGACAGAGCCGTACATACGTATACGTACAGCTACACTAACAGACCCACTGACTTTTCTTCTAATTCTGCTACTTCTGTTGAGAAAAGGAAGCACTTCTTTGTTCCAGACTAAAGAAGGCTATGTTACTGGCATCATTAAGCCAATCATAACATAGTTCCTAAACTCAAGAGGAGAAATCTTGTACCAATGCAGTTGAAAAGACTTTAAGTTAAAATCTAGAGAAGGAAAATTCACACTTTTTTGAAAGTCAAAAAGTGAGGGAACCTTAATAATCTAGCTGTTGTGAGATACTAAGTCCACATTAATTTTTTTTTAAGCTAAGGCTTTATTCTGTTCTCTACATACAATCTTGATGATCTCATAGCCTCTTTTTTATTTTTATTTTATTTTTTAGATTTTTTTGAGACAGGGTTTCTCTGTATATCCTTGACTGACCTGGGCTCACTTTGTAGACCAGCCTGCCTTGATCTCACAGAGATCCACCTGCCTCTGCCTCCTGACTGCTGGGATTAAAGGCGTGCACCACCAAGCCCAGTTTAACATCTTAAATTTTAAAACATCACATACCTTCATAGCTAGTAGGTAGGAGAACAAGGGTTTGGACTCAGTCTTTTTGTTTGTCGAGATTGACAACAGAAAAACAATAAACAAAGAAGGCGCATAGGACTCTGACTCTCCTGTGAGATTTGCACCTCTAGGGTTGCTGGAAATACTTCCTATCACTATTGTTACTCTGGCCTGAGGGAAAATGACTGGTCCTAGTATGTTGGCAGAATAAATACCACAGGCGAGAGAAGATGGGAGGATTCAAAGAAAACTTGATTCAAACTCCAAGGAAAACAGGAAGGAATAAATGTATGTAGTAAACATGAAGCTGAATATTCACCTTCTATAAGGCCTCTACTGTAGGTATGTCTTCCCACCCAGTTCATGGCCTGCCATGAAGAAACAGATCATAATAAAGAAGTCTATAGGCTGGAGAGATGGCTCATCAGTAAAACGTACTCCTGCTCTTCAGGGGCATGGTTCCCAGCCATGGCCTGTAATTCTAGCTTCCTTTTTTTGGCCTCATGGGCTCCCAGACATACATTTATACAGAATTACATGCATACATAAAATAAAAGTAAAATCTTAGAAGAAGGAGGAGGAGAAGCAGCAGCACTGGGTGTGGTGGTGCACGCCTTTAATCCCAGCATTTGGGAGGCAGAGGCAGGTGGATCACTGAGTTCAAGGTCAGCCTGGTCTACATATAGAAACCCTGTCTACACAGAGAAACCCAGCCTCCAAAAATCAAAACAAACAAACAAATAAATATAAACATGAATAAGTAAGGTGAAATGAGATCGTGTGGACAGGTCTAACCCAAAAGAAGAGATTAAGACAGATCCCATAGATGTGTGAGAACAAGATGAGGTGGTGATCTGCAAGCCAAGGACAGAGGCCTCTGAAGGTTCAATCTGCTGACCTCAGTTTTGGAAGTCTAGCCTCCAAATGTAAGAAAATTATTTTCGTTGTTCAAGTCATAGTCTGTTCTGTTTGGTCAGGTTGCCCTAGCAAGCTAGTATAAGGAAAAAGTCAGGACGTTCCAAGTGCATTTGGCCTGGGGAAAAGTGGAAATGTTTTCTCTTAGACTCTGTTAAGGAAGTGCCTAGAATGCAGACCTTGACTAATGACTCTTTCATTATGGCAGTCTGTTTACTATCACCCTGAGATAACTCTCATAGGGGTCAGTTGAAGTTCAGAGTGCTCAGAGTGGGGCTGGAGGCTTTCAAGGAAGATACCAACAGTGTAGAAAAAGTTTCATGTAGGGCTCAGAAAACTTTGTTTAAAAAAAAAAAGTAGTTTTGTTTTTTTTTTTTTTTTTTGAAATCACATCTACAAGGATATGGCTCTAGAAACTCCACTTGGGCTGCATTTGTTGAAGATTGTTATGCTGAACCTAAGAACCCTTCAGGCCTCACTCACACATTTGATTTGTGCCTGGTTTTGCACTGGTCTGAAGGGTGTGACAGACTATTGGTTTCATATATCCTTAGTATAATTGCTTAGGTTATCCCCCTGGAGCGTTATTTCAATGAATACTAGAGTTTCTCTTCTTTTTGTCCTCTTTCACACACCCCTTCCCCCATCATGCCTCAAACTGCAAACTTCAGAGCATGCCAAAGTATTCTCACACTATGTCAGAAGGTTCTAAAATATTCTAGAAAAGATTAGTAACTCTTGCAAAGTTTTATGATTTCTTTGCACTTTTATAAAGGAGGGGGATTAGATATAGATAGATAAAGTGGAAGTGGAGCCCCTGAGATGACAGGTTCTTGTTCCCAGAAGACATTGAGGGGATAAAGTGTGGGAAGGCACAGGCCATAGGTCGAAAGTAGACCAACAGAGGAAATGGAAGGGGCTGGGGGTGGGAGAGATCTATAAAATACCCAGATGCAGTCCCAGCCTCTGGACCCTCCTATCTAAAGGAGAAAAACAAACTACAGGGCTGGGGGGATGCCTTTTTCAAATCTTTCCCAGACATTTAATTCTTTGTTTCAGTGAATGAGTTTGGTACCCTTTCTAGCCGCCACCCCCATCCCTGTTATATTTCATGCTTTGGTTGTTCAAATGTGTTTCTCTAACTAGTTTATTAAAGTTGTGGTCTGACCACACAAGTAGTTCTATTTGTAGGGTTTCTTTTTTTTTTAGAGATAATGTTTCTCCTTGTATCCATGGACTTATTTTGTAGACCAGACTGGCTTGAACTCATAGAGATCTGCCTGCCTCTGTCTCCCAAGCATGTGCCACCATGCCCAGCAATTACAGACAGCTGTGAACTGCCATGTGGGTGCCGGGATTTGAACCTGGGTCCCTTGGAAGAGCAGCCAGTACTCTTAACCACTGAGCCATCTCTCCAGCCCTGTAGGTTTTTTTGTTGTTGTTTTGTTTTGTTTCATTTTGTTTTTTTTAACCTTCTATATTGATTTGCTTCCTTTCCCCTTGCTAAAACACCATGACCTGGTTTTGGTTTAGGGTTCCAGAAGAATAAGGGTTTGTCTTGGTGGAGAAGCAGATATGACAGAAAGGAGGTAAGGGTGTAGAAGAAAGGGAGAAAAGGAGAAAGGGCAGCGACTGGCCTGAGGCTTCTTGTTCTCAAAGTCTCCCATCTGTAATTTATACCTCCCCAAGGAGCGCCACCAAGTGAGGATGAAGTGTTCAAACATCAGCCTATGGGGGGGGATATCCCCCATTCAAACCACCACATCTCCATACTGACTTTCATGGTGGCTGTACCATCTTATATTCCCCACTAAAAGGCTAAAATTAACTTTTGTTTTAGTCTTTAAACCAAAGAAGGAACACAGTATAGTACAGGAATATTAGAAAACATTGAAAATTTCACAAAGCATTAACAGATTTTCATATATCTTAAAATAGCACTGATGTCTTTTAGAGCTCAAGGTAAGAACAAAACTGTCAATAGGGTCGTTCTGCAAACCTATATAATCTGGTCCTTGAGAGTGGAGGCAAGGGTCTCTGGAGAGTGAAGGGTCCTCAGCTACATAGTGGGCTTTAGGCCAGCCTTGGTTGTACAAGACCCTGTCAAGAACAGTAATAAGAACTGTAGTTGATGCCTTGCCATTGTTTTTGTTTTATTTTGCTGTGTGCCTATCCTGGGCCAGTCTTCATCTACAGCTCCTCCTGCCTTCTGAGTCCTTGGATTATAATATGTGCCATCCATGACTCAGCTTATCGTCATCATTTTTTTTGTTTTGTTTTGTTTTTTTCTTTTTCAGACAGGATCTTACTCTATAGCCTAGGCTGACTCAAATTTGGGGTAAGTCTTCTGCCTCAGTCTTAAGCACTGGTATTAAAGGTGTTTGTTATTCACCTTGCCTGGCATGTCTTTTTGTTGTTTCAATAAATAAAATAACAATTTTAATGATACACATAAAATTAATTTTAAAAAATATTTACCAAGTCATGTATGGTGGTACACACCTGCAGTTCTAACATTTAGGAGGTAGAGGCAGGACGATTGTTGCAAGTTAGAGGTTAGCTGGGTCTACAAAGTGAGTTCCAGGCCAGCCAGGGATGCAAAGAGATCCTATCTCAAAGCACAAAAATTACAGAGGAAAATAAAGACAAAGGGATTTACTGAGTACTGTATGCTGTGAACCAAGGGCTTTACACAAACTGATTTGTTTAGTAGTATATTGGTAGTGGAGAAGAGGGCAGAATCTAAATTATTCCACATTAAAGTTACATAAAAGAGTAAATGAAACTAAATGGCTTAGATTTTTAAGCACAACAAGACTATAAAACATTTAAATTGTCTTAAGTTTTGAGACAGTCTCACTGTGTAGCCTAGAACTTGTTACGTGACTAGGCTGGCCTCCAACTCACCAAGATCTGCCTGCCTTTGCCTTCTGACTGCTGTGATTAAAAGCATGTACCACCATACCTGGCTTAGTAACAAATATTTTATTTATTTATTTTGTTTTTTCCAGACAGGGTTTCTTTGTGCTGGCTGTCCTAGAATTTGCTCTGTAGATCAGGATGACATGGAACCTGCCTCTGCCTCCTGAGTGCTGAGACTAAAGATGTGCACCACCACCCAGCTGAAACAGATTTTTTTAGATTAATTAACTTTTGAGACAATCTTACTCTATAACCCAGGCTGTAAAAGTGTTACAGCTCTGAGGGAAAAGCTTCCCCAGTGAAAGTGTTACAGCTCTGAGGAGAAAAGTTTCCAATGAAGCTATCATAGGTTCTGTTCTCAGGGGAAAGGTTTCCCCAGTGCAAATGTTGCAGCTCTGAAGGGAAAGTTATACTGACAGTTGGGAGTGAAGGAATACCACAAAGTCACAGCATACAATAAACCTCACACAAGAAATTTATTGGGAAAGACACAAGTGGGTGGTTGCCTCTGCTGGGAACCACCAAGAAGCATCAGGGAACTGAGCAGGTGACAGGCTTTAAATAGGGTTCCTTGCAGGCAGAGTTTTTCAGGGGGCAGATTTCCAGGGTGGAGACTGGTAAGATTTCAAGCCAAGCACAGGGACTGGTGGGATTTTGTGCTCAGGGATTGGTGGGGTTTGATAGGCTTTTTTAAAGATTTATTTATTATGTATACAGTGTTCTGTCTGCTTGTATTTTGGTAGGTTTTTAAACCCAGAAGTGGGCCCAGACCTTTTACCCTACACAAGCAGACTTGAAATTTTAGCCCTTCTGCTTCAATTTCCTAAGTGCTGAGACTAAAGACCTATACCACCATACCTGGCAGTCTTCATCAATACATTTTAATTTAATTTAATTTTTAAAGTTTTATGAGTCAGGGTGTCTCACTAGTTAGCCTTGGCTGGCCTGGAGCTCACTATGTAGAACAAGCTGGGCTCTAACTCACAGAGATAGGAAAGCCTTTGGCTTCTGAGTACTGGATTAAAGGTGTGTACCACCATGTTTGGCTTTAATTTCTAAAGTTTTGACATTTAAATTATATACACATGCCTGGTATGGTAGGTAGCACATGTCTTCAATCCCAGCACTTGGGAGGGAGAGGCAGGTGGATCTCTGTGAGTTTGAGGCCAGCCTGGTCTACAAAGTGAGTCGTGGACAGCTAGGGATACACAGAGAAACCCTGTTGTGAAAAACCAAAAAGAAAAAAGGGCTGGAGAGATGGCTCAGCGGTTAAGAGCACTGGCTGTTCTTCCAAAGGACCCAGGTTCAAATCTCAGCACCCACATGGCAGTTCATAACTGTCTGTAATTGCCTCCCAGCGCTCGGGAGGCAGAGGCAAGTATATCTCTGTGAGTTCAGGGCCAGCCTGGTCTACAAAGTGAGTCCAGAACAGCCAATGATACACAGAGAAACCCTGTCTAAAATAATATATATATATACATATTTTTAAACATACTATCATCTTTTAATTAATTTAGAACTAATTTCAAGACCCTAGTAATGTTTTTTTTTTTTTTTTGGTTTTTCGAGACAGGGTTTCTCTGAATATCTCTGGCTGTCCTGGACTCACTTTGTAGACCAGGCTGGCCTCGAACTCACAAAGATCCGCCTGCCTCTGCCTCCCAAGTGCTGGGATTAAAGGCGTGCGCCACCACCGCCCGGCCCCCTAGTAATGTTTTTAAAACTTAAACAGCAAAATTAGGAAGAGAGAGATTAGTTTACTGGCTAAAATTTACAAATAGTTATTAATTTGGGAATAAAATTCACTGTCTCTTTTTTCCCTTAATGGATTACCACATCTCTTTTAAATAGACTTGGTTTCAAGGGATACATTATCTTCCGTATCTCACTTCTAGTCTAATCGTGGAATTCAGAACATAAATGTTATTATAAACACTTGCATCTTCAGAGATGCACTTCTTATTTTTGACAAATATCTGGTTATATAGGTAAAATGAACTTTGAGGATCTTCTGTTTTTAACTTATTTTTAGTTGAAATATTGAAACAGAATTAACTTTAAAAAAAATCACCAATTGAGGTATCACTGTTCCTATTTTAAGGAACTTTCATTAGGTTGTTTGTAACAGAAGCTGAGCCACTTGCTTTCACCTAAACAGGGAAGTTGGCATGTGTGCCTAGCAACAGCAGCTAAAACCTTCTGTTGTGAAAGGTTCCCTAGGAGTAAGATGGGAGGACAAGCAGGAGAAATAGATTAATCTGTTTTTCCTAGCAGGGGACCGGAGCCTGGTTGTAAGAGGAGGGAAAGGCTTACCAAGAGATAGCATTTAGATTAGTACATGCCGGCCTAAGCGCTATGGCTGCTTGAGGAAAGGCTTACCAAGAGCATTTAGATTAGTACGTGCTGGCCTAAGCCCTATGGCTGCTTGAAATGAGATCTGGGCTTACTGCAAGAGCCAGGCTCTTTTTTTTTGGGGGGGGGTGTTGGAGACAGAGTTTCTCTGTGTATCTCTGGCTGTCCTGGACTCGCTTTGTAGATCAGGCTGGCCTCGAACTCACAGAGATCCGCCTGCTTCTGCCTCTCGAGCGTTGGGATTAAAGGCGTGCGCCACCACCGCCCGGCTTAAGAGCCAGGCTCTTATCTTGTGGGTATGTTCCCAGGTGTTCAGCAGATGACTGAACTGACAGAGAATAGTACGAACCTTCTATGTGTTTATTTATACATAAGAATAATTAGGTTTAATTTACAAACTGGGCACAGTTAATGATAAAGAGAACAACGGTAGCCAGGTGTGGTGGCACACGCCTTTAATCTCAACACTTGGGAGGCAGAGGCAGGCGGATCATTGTGAGTTCGAGGCCAGCCTAATCTACAAAGTGAGTCCAGGACAGCCAGGGGTTGTTATACAGAGAAACCCTGTCTCGAAAAACAAAACAAAAAACAAACAAACAAAAAAGAGAACAACAGTAATAACATATTACAAAAACTCATTGAAAACTCATGACTTATTTCTGGAATTTTTCACTTAATATTTTTGGTTTACAGGTGTCCAGAGGTGACTGAAATCATAGACATTTCAGATAAGTGGGGACTTATCTGTAGTTAGTAGTTTAAAGAGATTACAGAGCCTTGCTCAGTGGTTCATTCCTTTAATCCCAGCACTCAGGAGGCAGAAGCCAGCGGATCACTGTGAGTTCAAGGCCAGTGTGTTCTACTAATAGAGTCCAGGACAGCCAGGGCTCTGATACACAGAGAAACCCTGTTAAGAAAGAAAAGAAAAAAGAAAGAAAGAGAAAGAAAAGATCACAGATTTAGTTTACTTCAAAGCAGCAAACAATCAAAAAATATATCAATAAGTGTAAAGATAAACTGACATCTTACCACCACGAAGTTATAATCAACTACAAAGAACTCTTCCTAGTTTAGGAAAATATGTGATATTTTAGAGATAATATAAAAACTACCTGAGTTGGATGTGGTGGTTCACACCTATGATTCTGCAGTTAAGAGGTAGAAAGACAAGCCGGTGAGTTAGTGCAGGCCTTTAATCCCAGTACTCAGGAGGCTGAGGCAGGTGGATCTCTGTGAGTTCAGGCCAACCTAGTCTATGGACCCAGTTCCAGGAGAGTCAAAGCACAGAGAAACCTTGTCTCAAAAATAAAACAAAACAAAAAGAGGTAGGAGGCTAGCCCCCCATAGCTACAGCGTGTGTTCCAGGCCTGGACTACAGTGAGTAGCCTGGGTTACAGGTAAGAGCCTATCTCAAGAACCAAAACCTAGCCAGGCATGGTGGCATACACCTATAATCTCAGCTCTCAGGAGGCAGAGGATCAGGACTTCTAGGCCAGTCTGGGCTCCAGGATACCACAAAAACAAATCCAAAACCAAAAACAAGAAAAAAACCCAATCACCACCTAGTAATTGCTTATTGAGTGAGAAGTAGAAGCAGTTTTACCTTTTTTTTTTTTTTTTCTTTTTCCTCGAGACAGGGCTTCTGTGTATCCCTGGCTGTCCTGGACTCACTTTGTAGACTAGCCTATCCTGAACTCACAGAGATCCCCCTGCTTCTGCCTCCCAAGTGCTGGAATTAAAGACGTGCTCTGCTCTGAGGACAGTTTTAATGTGAAACTGGTATACACTGCATATCATCAGAATCCCATTTCTTTTGGTTCTCCAGAGCAAGCCGTTTGGCTGAACCAAAATTCTGTCGAAGATGTGTCCATTTTCCCAAACTAAACCAGCATCTTTATTCCAGTATGAGTCCAAACGTCTAGAAAGTCCCAAAGTTAGGAGTTCTTTGCTACGAATCTTTTTCTGTCCTTTCGGTATAGAGTACTTCACTGCTCATATAGCTTAATACGTTTGGAACAGACCTACACAGGGAGGCTGGACACACACACACACACACACACACGTACTCGGGAGGGGTGGACACACACACACACACACACACACACACACACACACACACACACACGTACTCGGGAGGGGTGGACTGCAAAAAAGACGCAAGAGTAGAGGAAGGGTCAAGAGTCCACGGGAAACCCCCTAACACACACACCCCGCCCGGGCTGGGGAGAGGTGAGATGTAAAAAAGGTACGTGAGTAGAACAGTCCAGCCCTGAGAAAATACACAAGCTCAGAGGCAGTGGAAGACTCCGTAGGAGCCAACGTACGGGCACCGCCTGGCCGCTTGCCTGCCGGGGATCAAAGGCACAGTGGCCACGGGCACGGAGGACAGCAGAGGAGGAGGTGAGACCAGCTTCTCTGCTCAGGACGCGACGACGCTTGGGACACCGGCGGGGTGGGACGCCGGCTCCCGGCAGGGCGTTGGGGCGGGTGACTCAGAGCTTTCCTCCGGGTCCCGCCCTCCGACAGCCACGCCCCACCTCGTTAGCCACGCTCTCCGCTCCGTTGGCCCCACCCCATGAGGAGGAGCCTCGCTCTCATCTCCGCCCCAGTCGCGGGGCGGGCCGGAGTCTGAGGAAGAGGAAGGGGACGAGGACAACGAGCGACGGGCGGCGGAGGACGCGGAGGAGGAAGGGGAGGCCGACCAACAAGATGGCCCCTGCTGCAGGAGCAGCCTCAGCAGCAGCAGGTGGGGGGCTGGAGGCGGCGCTGGCGGTGGCGGCTAAGGCCGTGGTCCGGCGGCCTGGGACAGAGTCAGAGTCGATGGTGGCAGCGGCGGCGGCGGCGGCGGCTGCCGCGACGGTGGCGACGGCCGCAGGGACTCGGAGCTGAGAGGAGCTGCTGCTCGGACCAGCGCGGTGAGCAAGTGGAGGGCGGCGGTGTGGGGATCCGGGCGGCAGCGGCCGAGAACAATAGGCAGCGGCGGCGGGGATCCGGCTGTCCACACCGGCCCCGCGCCCGAGACCTGCCCCGGGGCTTGTCACTGCCCGGCGTCCTTTAGGCCTCAGGCCTCCGCGTGTCTCCCGGAGGGCCTGCCGGAGTAGGTAGGCCGAGGGGAGGTGCGGACGCCGCCCTGGACGCGCGGGGAAGGCTGAGGAGGCTGGGGTGGGATGAGGGGCGGAGAGGGGCCCGAGGCTGGCGGGTTCCGCGGTCCCTCGGAGGATAGCGGGCGGGCGGAGAGTTGCTCGCTCGCAGGAAATGTTTGGACCCCTGTCTGTGCGGTGGGGGAGGGAGAAGGCGCCTGTAAACAGCCGCCGCTCCTGCCTAGCTGCCAGGCGTGGCTGGCTACTCCCTCCCCAACTCCCTTCCTCCCTTGGCCAAGTGGGTTTAGGGTGTCGGTTTCCCTGGAGTTCCTGGAGATAAACCCTATTGGCCAAGGCAAAACCATGTGCAGGTGCCTTTTTCAAAAAAGACTTTAAGTGCCACAACAACAACAAAAATACACGAGATGTGGTTATTGGTAAAGGATGGAGTAGTAAGGGGTGGACCGTTCCTAACATCATTCTGAACATCAGGTCTCTGTAAACATCGCTGTACACACATGCCTGGTGAGCGAGAAGTGAAACAAGGGCTCTTTTGAAGCAGCAATAATATAACTCTTGACATCCCAGAATAGTCTGTGAAACTGGAAACAAAGCCACTTACTGGCAACGCGGAGACATGTTGTTAAGGTTTGAGTAGAACTTTTGCAACTAGCTATTTTGAATTGTGTACAACGGAGGAGATAGCATTAACCCTTCTGGTAAAGTGTGTGTCTTCTGGAAGCATTTACTCAAGAGGGAAGTTGTTCATCTGTCCACTTAGGATTTCTTGTGCCTGTATCATGTTCTAATATGACTTTTCGCCAATTCGCCGTAAAATTGGAGAAGAGTCGTTTTTCTCTGTTGGAAATTTCATATTTAAAGCCTGCTTTCTAAGATTTCAGAAATTTAACCCGGCGTTATGAAGCATGCCTGTGAATCCTTGCACTCCGGAGGCTGAGACAGAATATCCTGAGTTCAAGGCTGATAAGACTAATGTCAGAAAACCAGAGCACCCAACCACAGCACCAAACAATAGAAACTGTTACTGAAAAATATCAAAAACAAGGAACAGTTGTTCTGTTTTGAGTGGCTAGACTTAGGGTGAGTCAGCCCTCCTTTTATATTCGTATATTATACTGAAGTAATATCTTTTTTGTTTGTTTGTTTTGGGACAGGGTTTTCCCCGGTAGCCTTGGCTGTCCTGGAACTCACTCTGTAGACCAGGCTGGCCTTCTTCTGCTTCCCAAGTGTTGGAATTAAAGCCATGCACCGCCACCTCCATCTGCAATAATATCTTAATAGTTAACTATTTCTCCTAAATATAATTTTTCAAGGCATTTAACACAAACATTTTCAAGTGGAGGGGGAAGAGGTGAATTATATTTCAGTTTTTACCTGTGTATGCAGAAAATTGTTTAAAAAAACTTGAATGTTGAGCCGGGCGGTGGTGGCGCACGCCTTTAATCCCAGCACTTGGGAGGCAGAGGCAGGCGGATCTTTGTGAGTTCGAGGCCAGCCTGGTCTACAAAGCGAGTCCAGGACAGCCAGAGATATTCAGAGAAACCCTGTCTCGAAAAAAACCAAAAAAAAAAAAAAAAACTTGAATGCATTCAAGAAGACTGTTTAATATTCACTTGCAGGATCTATCTAGGGGCTCTGTATTTCTTCCTTTCCTTTTATTGTTTTGGAGAAAGGGTCTTGCTGTAGCCCAGACTGGGCAGGAATTAACAATCTTCCTGTTTTAGCATCCTGAATGCTGGGCTGAGTTAAATTTTTTTTTTTTTCGAGACAGGGTTTCTTTGTGTAATAGCCCTGGCTGTTCTGGACTCATGTTGTAGACCAGGCTGGCCTCGAACTCACAGAGATCCGCCTACCTCTGCCTCTCAAGTAGTGGGATTAAAGGCATGAGCCACTATGCCCGGCTGAGTTAATATTCTTAAAAGGAAGGTTGACTTGTACAAAGAAGATTGGTTGATAGCTTTTGCCAATTTCTAGGGTAAATTCCTAATTAAAATTTATCTGTGTCTTTGTTATGTTCAGTAATGTGAAATTTAATTAGCATTACTAGTTTCTAGTTCTACTGCAAGAATCGATAGTGAATAATTATGTAAAAACATGTAAATTGAGCCTTCTTGTTTAGGATTTGGAGTACAGTGGTATAGTAGATTAATATCTGTAAACATATTTTAGGCCTAGCATAGTATTGCCGTGGATGCTTTGATTTTTTTTGAATCATGGAGAAACAATTTTTATATTACATGGTTCCCGCTAATATGACTTTTCGGGGGTGTGGGTGGCTAAGAATTTCAGAACACTTTCTTCTTTTTTTTTTTTTTGGTTTTTCAAGACAGGGTTTCTCTGTATATCCTTGACTTTCCTGGACTCACTTTGTAGACCAGGCTGGCCTTGAACTCACAGAGATCCACCACCTGCCTCTGCCTCCCAAGTGCTAGGATTAAAGGCATGTGCCACTATGCCCAGCCAGAACACTTTCTTCTTGTTGCTGAATAGCACAAATTGGTGGGTTTACTTTTCATACTGAATTTTATTAGGAATAGAGTATCCGGTATTGTAATGATACTTAAATTCATTTGTGGCCCTAAACATATTATAACAACTACATGATACTAATATGTGAGTTTGTAAACAAACAAACTTATTGTTTTATCGTGAACTTGTTAATCTCATTTGATACAAATTTTCTGAAAACAAAGGCCTTCAACTAGGGAACCTGGGAGAGATGATTCAGTGGGTAAGAGTACTTGCTGTGCAGGTGTGAGGACTTAAGTTCAAATCCCCAACACTCAGGTAAAAAAAAAAAAAAAAAACCAGGGTGTGGCTGTGAGTGTCTGTAATCTCAGTCTTGTGGCAGGGAAGAGACAGGAGAGTCACTGGGATTTGCTGGTCACCAGCCTAGCTCCAAGTTTCTTTGAGAGACTCTGAATCTCAAATCTCAAATGAATAAGGCCGAGAGGGGTAGAGCAGGACCTCCAGAGACCTCCTGTGGCTTCCCAATGAGCACATAGATGTGTGTATCTCGCGCCTGCGCACTCAGGGTGGGGAATGAGCCTGAAAAGGGGTTCTTTGTGTAGCCTTTGTTGTCCTACCTGCTCTGTAGACCAGGCTGACCTTGAACTCACAGAGATCCACCTGCCTCTGCCTCCAGAGTGCTGGGGTTAAAGGCGTGTGCCACCACGCCCTACAACTTTACCAAACTCTAAGACTGTAGTTTAAGGATTAGATTCACATTTGAGCTCATGTCTAATACCCTAGCACTTGAGACAGGCAGGAGGATTGCCACAAGTTTGAGACTATCCTGGGCCACAAGGTGAGACCTAGTCTCAAAAGAGAGAGGGTGGGGAGGGGAGAGGAAAGTCAGGTAAGAGGGTTTTACTGTATAGGTTGACTTTTTTGCAGGTTGTTATGTAGACCAGGGTAGCTTTGAACTCTTAGAGAATCATCTGCCTCTGCCTCTGCCTCCTGAGTATAAAAATCAGGCTGTGGCTGTGCATATCACATCCAGGCTTCAGATTTGCATTGTCTTTTTTTTTTTTTTTTTTGGTTTTTCGAGACAGGGTTTCTCTGCGTATCTTTTGACTGTTCTGGACTCACTTTGTAGACCAGGCTGGCCTTGAACTCACAGAGATCCACCTGCCTCTTCGTCCCTAGTGCTGGGATTAAAGGCGTGCGCCACCATGCCTAGCAATTAGACAGCTGTGAACTGCCATGTGGTTGCTGGGATTTGAACCCGAGTCCTTTGGAAGAACAGCCAGTGCTCTTAACCACCGAATCATCTCTCTAGTTCATCTCTCTAGTTCAGATTTGCATTTTGTTTTTTTATTAAATACTTTGTTTTTTTTTTTTCTTCAAGTTACATCTCAGTCACAAACCCTTCCCTATTCCCCCTTCCTGTCCCACCCTTCCTCCTCTTCCCCCCAACAGCTTCCCCTTTCAGTCCAACAAATGGTTCCTTCTCTTATAACATTAAATACTATACAGAACAGCAGAAATAAATATGCCACATTTATGAGAGTTAAATGGCCCAGTATACCTTCCCAATGTCCAGTTCATACATATTTGGCCCCTGACTTTAACATTCTACCGTCTAACCATCTCCATGAGTTTAAAGTTCTATAACTGACTTAGCTTTCATACTAACTTGCATCACTATTATAACCATCTTCTTAGATCTAGAACGCCCTCTTGATTCGTAAACAACTCAAAATTTAACTATGAGACTCTAGCTGTCTATTCTTCAACCACCTCAGAGACCTGAGAGGGATAAATATATCTGATTTTATAGGAAGTGCAGGGCCTGCAGCTTCCAATACTAAGAAATGACAAACCAGTGACTACCTGGACAGTTCCCCTTTTCTCTCCATACATTCTCCAGCATCAGTCTTCAGCCTTTTGGTCCTGTTTCTCTGCCAAACATTTATTGTAGAGCAGGGATTATGAAGGACTTACCTACCCTGTCTTGGCAGAGCTAGGCTGTCGACTTCCCTGCTACCAAGTTTTGTCCTTTTTGGACAGCAGTCTGTCTGCAGTTGAAGCAAGGAGTTTTTTCATGCCAAGAGATAGGCTTGCCACTAATTCAACCATCTCACACTGGAGATTCTTCGATGCTTATCTTCTACTTGGAGTAGAATAGGGGGTGCTGTCGGGATCTGATATGTCTCGATATCAAAAAAAAGTCTTAATTTAAGACAACATCTTTGAATGCCATATTCTTCAGATCTCTTGGGGTTTTTGAAGATGCCCTATCCATCTCTTGTATTTAGATAAGCAAAATGTTGCTTGTCTCTTAACAACTTGATTACTGAGTAGCTTAGAGAATATCTGTGATAGACTGTCATAGTAGCTAACAAAGTGACATGCTTGCATGACTAGGAGTTTGTTTTTCTTAACTATCCTAAACAGTTTAAGACGGTTGGTATCAAGAGGCCAGAGCTTCACATTTCATTTTTAAGTATCTCTAGGTACGATACCATTAGGAAGCGTTACCTTTAATTTTGTATCAATATACAAAGATCTATTCAAATGTGGCTAAGTATACTCTTAATTTTGTATCAATATACAAAGATCAATGCCTATGTAGCCCAATACAATCTTAATATTACGTCCATATACAAGGGTCAATACCATTGTGGCCAACTATAATCTTAATTTTGTATCAATATACAAAGATCAATACCGATGTAGTCCAATACAATCTTATTTTTGCACAATAAACAATGGTCAATACCACTTTAGCCAAATATACTACTAATTTCTTATCAATATACAAAGGTATAAGGGCATATTCAATAATCTGTCCCTTCTTCTTGGTCCTTCCTGTGCTATGTCTATGTCTCATTTTTCTCAAGTCCGTGCACTCCTACATAGGAGAGAAAGAAGGATACAGAAAAGGGAAAGAAGGAATACCCTGGGTCTAACCTCCAAAACCCATTACACAGGACCATTTAACAACTTGTAATCTCTTCCCCTAAATAACAGAGTTTTCAGTTATCCTTCAAATAACCAAAGGGGGGGGGGGGCGGAGAAACACCCTCCCCACCCTCTGGGCGTGGGACATCGCTCTCTTAAAATGACTTCCTGCTGATTTGGGTCGTAGTAAACCTGTTTGGGGCCCAAAACCAAAATGGAAAAATGGTTAAAAATGTTAGTACAATCCTTTTATGTTCAGTCCTTCTGTTCTCAGCTGTTTAGTGGTATGGCTGGGTCCTGAGGCAAAGTTATTCCAAGATTTCTAAGATATCGCCAGACAGACCTCCATAGTGGTTGCACAAGCCTGCACGCCCACCAGCAATGGAGTAGGGTTCCCCTTTCTCCACACCCTCGCCAGCATGTGCTGTCATTTGAGCTCTTTATCTTAGCCATTCTGACAGGTGTGAGATGGAATCTCAGGGTCGTCTTGAGTTGCATTTCTCTGATGATTAAGGATGTTGAGCATTTTTTCAGGTGACTCTCGGCCATTAGGGATTCCTCCTTTGTGAATTCTCTATTTAGCTCCGTCTCCCATTTTTTGATTGGATTATTTGTTTTCTTGGCATTTAGTTTCTTGAGTTCTTTGTAGATTTTAGATAATAGCCCTCTGTCAGGTGTGGGGTTTGTGAAGATTTTCTCCCAGTCTGTTGGTTGCCGTTTTGTTCGAATGACAGTGTCTTTTTTGCCTTACAGAAGCTTTTCAGTTTCATGAGGTCCCATTTATTGATTGTTGATCTCAGGTCCTGAGCTGTTGGTGTTCTGTTCAGGAAGTTGTCACCTGTGCCAATGAGTTCGAGGGTTTCTCCTACTTTTTCTTCTAGTATATTTAGTGTGACCGGCCTTATGTTAAGGTCTTTGATCCACTTGGATTTAAGTTTTGTATAAGGTGATAGGTATGGATCTAATTTCATTCTTTTGCAAGTGGACATCCAGTTGTACCAGCACCATTTGTTGAAGAGGCTGTCCTTCTTCCATTGTGCGGTTTTGGCTTCTTTGTCAAAAATTAGTTGGCCATAGGTGTGTGGGTCCATGTTTGGGTCTTCAATTCGATTCCATTGATCCACTGGTCTGTTTCTATACCAGTACCATGCTGTTTTTATTACTATTGCTCAGATTTGCATTTTCTTAAACAATGAAAAAATGTTTGATTCCTGTGTAGAGATTGTAAAGGAGAATATTGTATATCATTTAAAAAAAATTACAGAGTTAGGGAGTGTATGACTATATGGTAAAATGCATACCTAGCATTCACAAGGGCCTGGGTTCTACCCCACCACACAAAACATTATCATCAACACCAGAAAAACACAAAGCTGTAGGTAGTGACTCCTAGCACTGTGGAGATGGAGGCAGGAGGATCCCTGGCAGTTTGAGGCTAATCTGGGCTACAGAGTAAGATTCAGATGAGTCAGAACTAGAATGAGGCCCTGCCTCAAGGAAACAAGCAAAAACCATTGTATCTCTGTGTGTGTGTGTGTGTGTGTGTGTATGTATGATTTTTGAGAGCATATTCATTGAAACCATTTATTTAGTCCTATTAGTCATTTTGCATTAGTGGTTGCATTGTTACCATTATTTCACATATACAGAATCTGGGGTTAGAAGCAGCTAAGTAAATGGCAAAAGGATCACATAATTAATAGATAAGAATGTACTCAAACCTTGGTCTTGTGACACAAATTAGCTGCTTTAGTACAGCCACCTTATGTGTCATTACCAAACCTAGAAGCATCTTCTGTACTGATGGATATCTTTTTCCCACTGTGAATTATGTTTTATAATATTGTACTTGACCTCTGATTTTCTGTTATTTGTACACTGCCAACTACTTACATGATCAAGAAGGTATAAATTTGAATTCCTTTTTTGTTTTTGTTTTTTGAGACAGGGTTTTTCTTTGTGTAATAGTCCTAGCTGTCCTGGACTCACTTTGTAGATCAGGCTGGCCTGGAACTCAGAGATCACCTGCCTCTGCCTCTACCTTCCAAGGATTAAAGGCATGTGCCATTACATCTGGATTTTTTAATTTTTTTTTTTTTTTTGTTTTTTTGTTTTCGTTTTTTCGAGACAGGGTTTCTCTGTGTAACCCTGGCTGTCCTGGACTCACTTTGTAGACCAGGCTGGCCTCGAACTCACAAAGATCCACCTGCCTCTGCCTCCCGAGTGCTGGGATTAAAGGCGTGCGCCACCACCGCCCGGCTTACATCTGGATTTTTAAAATTTGAATTCTTTTTTTTTTTTTGGTTTTTCGAGACAGGGTTTCTCTGTGTAACAGCCCTGGCTGTCC
Source organism: Lophiomys imhausi (assembly GCA_907164525.1). Classification (NCBI taxonomy): domain Eukaryota; kingdom Metazoa; phylum Chordata; class Mammalia; order Rodentia; family Muridae; genus Lophiomys; species Lophiomys imhausi. The sequence continues at coordinate 1,941,626 of CAJQZJ010033952.1, forward strand.
TGGACTTGCTTTGTAGACCAGGCTGGCCTCGAACTCACAGAGATTCGCCTGCCTCTGCCTCCCAAGTGCTGGGATTAAAGGTGTGCGCCACCACCGCCCGGCGGACATTCATATTTTTTAATCTTAAGTTTTATTTAATATGTATGTATATATATGTATTTATGTATTATGTATGCACATTGTTCTGGTTCCTGCAGAAATCAGAAAAGGATATCAGATCCTCTGGATGGTTGTGTGTCACCATATGGGTGCTGGGAACCAAACTCAGGTTTTCTGCAAGAGCAACAGGTGTTCTTAACCTCTGAGCCATCTCTCCAACCCCTAGAAAATAATATTTTTTTTTTTTTTTTTGGTTTTTCGAGACAGGGTTTCTCTGTTTAACAGCTCTGGCTGTCCTGGAATTGCTTTGTAGACCAGGCTGGCCTCGAACTCGCAAAGATCCGCCTGCCTCTGCCTCCCAAGTGCTGGGATTAAAGGCGTGCGCCACCACCGCCCGGCTGCGAAAATAATATTTTTAGCAAGACAGATTTTTGGCATTGCTATAGTTTGTTATATAATTACTAAAGTGTACCTTTGAATTCATGAACAATTAAAAGTAACTTTAATAATATTTAATGATGTTAAAGCTAGATCATCTGATACTTGAGCTTGTTCATTGATAAGTTTTCTTTTTACCCCCTATTTAGAATTCTGCAATGTCTCCAAGACCTTAGGGGCTTAATGTGGAATTTGTTGGGGTCTAATTAGTCTATTTTTCATATATCTATAAAGTAATAGTCCCTCACAAAGTGAAGAACAAACTGTTAAGTGATCCCTGTTTGGTGACTTGTGTCTCAGGTCAGGATGTTCCGTGGCAGGGTTTTCTGACCTGGTTTAGCTTTGGTTGTGACTATATTTATGCTCAGGGGTTAGGGAGGTATTCTTTAGGATTGGGTTCAGAAAGACTTTTCTTTTCAGATTAACCTATACTAGAACATTCAGATTTCAAAATTAGTATGCTTCCTAGGATATAGTGGGTTTTGTTTTGTTTTTCAAGACAGGGTTTCTCTGTGTATCTCTGGCTGTCCTGGACTCTGTAGACCACAGAACTCACAGAGATGGGCCTGCCTCTGCCTCCACCTCCCGAGTGCTGGGATTAAAGGCGTGCACCACCATACCCGGCAATTACAGACAGCTGTGAACTGCCATGTGGGTGCTGGGATTTGAACCTGGGTCCTTTGGAAGAACAGTCAGTGCTCTTAACCCCTGAGCCATCTCTCCAGCCCCCCTAGGATATAGTTTAATATGCCCTGGTCAAGGATGGATTTGAGTTCTCTTTTGAGGTTAGAGTATAAGAATAGTTTTGTCAGATGTTTAAATACAGAAATTACTTTACGTCAGAGTTTTAGGGTACTCCTTGTGTTTTCAAGCATGAGATTTATCAGTCTGCAGCAGTGTTGCCCTGCAGTCCTTGTGTTCTCTTTAACCTTTTGCTTTTTTTTGTGTGTGTGGGGTATATATCGTGTGTGTGAATATACTTGTTAGTGTGACTGTGTGTATGCAGGTGAAGGCCAGAGGAAAATGTCAAGAGTCTTTCCAATGTCACTAGGACTTTTGTGTGTGGGGATGTGTGCATGCATCCACAGCACACATGTGGAGGTCAGAGGACAACTTGAAGGAATTGGTTCTCTTTTACTTTGTCATTCCCGGGGTTGAACTCAGGTTGTCAGGCTTGGTGGCAAGGCCTTTATCCCTTGAGCTATCATCTCTCAGGTCCATCCACCTTTAATTTTTAAGACAGGATCTCTTAGTGAACTTGGAGCTCTTCTGTTAGCTGGACTGGCTGGCTTATAAGCTTTATAAGTTCTGCCACCAGCACATGTGCCACATGCCACTGGGCACCCAGGTTCTAGGGATCTAAACTAAGGTTCTCATGCTTGCATGGGATTGAGTCATTTCCTCAAGACCCTAGTCTGTCTGTCTCTCTGCCTGCCTGGCTCCCGAGTGCTGGGATTAAAGGTGTGCATCACCATACCATACCATATCTGGCTTCTGCCTGCCTATTTTTTAAATTTATTTATTGATGAAAACTCTATCTGCATGCACCCCTTCATTCCAGAAAAGGGCATCAGATTCCAATATAGATAGTTGTGAGCCATCATGTGGTTGCTGGTAATTGAACTCCTGACCTCTAGAAGAGCAAACAGTGCTCTTAACCGCTGAGCCATCTCTCCAGCCCATCTGCCTGCCTTTTTAAAAAATAAAGTCTCAGCCGGGCGGTGGTGGCGCACGCCTTTAATCC
>CAJQZJ010033952.1:1943916-1964095 GCA_907164525.1 Lophiomys imhausi
AGGCAGGCGGATCTTTGTGAGTTCGAGGCCAGCCTGGTCTACAAAGCGAGTCCAGGACAGCCAGAGCTGTTAAACAGAGAAACCCTGTCTCGAAAAACCAAAAAAAAAGTCTCTCTCTCTCTCTCTCTCTCTCTCTCTCTCTCTCTGTATATATATATATATTTAGTACCTATGAAATACAGGTGCTGACAGACGCCAAAAGAGAGTTTAGTCTGAATTGAGTGCACAGTGGCATGTGACACATGTGCTGGTGGCAAGAGATAGCAGAACTATGAAGCTTATCAGCCAGCCAGTCTAGCTAACAGATGAGCTTCAAGTTCACTAAGAGACTCTGTCTAAAAAAGTAAAGGTGGACAGGCCTGAGAGATGATAGTTCAGGGGATAAAGGCCCTTGCCACCAAGCTTAGAGTTGGAGTTACCCAGAATGGGTGCTGGGAACTGAACTCAGGTCATCTGGAAGAGCAATAAGGCTCTTAAGTGCTAATCTATCTCTGCAGCCCCTCTTCCAGTGTTTCTTAATGCATCCAGGGATCTTGACATGTGAAGAAAGGGGCCAGATCTGGTGGTATATTCCTATAATCCCAACACTGGAGAGTCAAAAGGATGACAAGTTTGAGGTCAGTCTAGGGTATACAGAGAGTTCCAGGCTGGTTCAAACCAAAGGATTTATTGAGCTTTGGAAAATGTATTACTCATAATTATGCAAAGTTGGACTACTTTTTGTGTAGTTCTAAAGCAGAATGAAAGTTGTAAATTAAATGTTAAGAGTAGAACTATAGGTAAGCTATTTAACAAGGAGAGTAGTAAAAGAAATTACTCCCAACAATCATTACCACCCATGTTATCCTAGACCAGCAGCTTCCTGCCTACTACCTATAGACTCTTGAAAGTATTACTAAATATTATATTATGCCATGTATTAGTCCTGATAATAAATTCACTGAGGACATTTTAAAATGTTTTTGTAATATTGAGAATCATAAAAAAATAGTAGAACTGTATAGTAGAGCAGAAAATAGTAATGGGTTTTGTTTTATTTTGTTTTGCTTTGTTTGAGATAGTCTCCTGCGGTCAAGGCTGGCCTCAATCTGCTGTGTAGCCAACTTCTTGTCCTCCTACCTCCATTTGATCCTTCTGGCTCCACCTCCCAAGTCCTGGGATTAGAGGTGTGTGTCACCAGACCTAGTTTTATGCTTTATGTGTGCTAGAGACACATGCTATCAGCTGAGCCACATCCCCAACATAAATAGACCGAGGTGTTAGAACATAGACTTTCAAGTGAAAACTATCCAAGTGCTTTTTAAAATTTTTTATGTTTATGCATATGTGCCTGAATGTATGAATGGACAGTGCATGGGTGTAAGTGCCCATGGAGCCCAGAAGAAGGCATTGGATGCCCTGGAGCTGAAGTTAATGAGAACTGGGATGTGGGTTCTGGGAACTGAACTTAGTCCACTGCAGGAGAAGTAAGTGCTCTTAACCCCTGAGCCATCCCCCAGCTCCAGTGTTCATCCTTTAAGACTTACATTTTATAATTCTTAAGATTATTTAGAAGTTTAGATGGCATAAGTATATCTTTAGAATATACCTGATACCCAATCCCATTCCATAAATGTTATATTCCCCTCTTCATTCTGACAATAGAATAATTTTAGATATATTCACCTAGACTATTTGAGAAAGTTATTTTAAGCATTAATATTCAAACTACATTTTAAGGATCTTTGTATAGGGCCTGGAGAGATGGCTCAGTTGGGTGGTTAAAAGTATTGGAAGACAGAGGCAGGCAGATCTGTGTGAGGCATTCTGAGGGACGTAGCAAGTTCCAGAACTGCTGACAGAGGACCTGCATTCTCCAGCACCCATATTGAGTGACTCAGAACTGCCTGTAATTGAGTCTCCAGGGGGTCTGACATCCCTTTCTGATCTCTGCAGGCCCCTGCACTCATTTGTATGTACTTACACAGAGATGCACATATGCACATAATCTTTAAAAATTAAGTTAGAAAAATCTTTGTATACTTTAGGATAAGCTGTGTTTGGGGGGAGTAATGGTCAGAAATGAAGTAATTTTGAATACTGCCATTCTTTTGTTTGTTTGTTTGGTTGTTTTTTTTTTTAAGGTAAATCTTCCCCCACCTCCCCAACTCTTCCCCTTTTAGTCCAATAAAAGACTCTTTTTGTTGTTGTTTTTGTTTTTTTGAGACAGGGTTTCTCTGTATAACAGCTCTGGCTGTCCTGGACTAGCTTTGTAGACCAGGCTGGCCTCGAACTCACAGAGATCTGCCTGCCTCTGCCTCCCAAGTGCTGGGATTAAAGGCGTGTGCCACCACCGCCCGGCCGACTCTTTTTTTTTTTAATAACAATAAATACAATATAGAACAGTAAGGCAACAACTATGAAAATTGTGAGTTATAACATATATTCCCAATGTCCAGTTCATATATATTTGGCAACTAATAAGAATATTCTATCATCTATCTATCTTTATGAGTTTAAAGTTCTATACCTAACTCAGTTTCTATCCTAACTTGCATTACCAACTTAAAAACATCTTCTTAGACCTAGAATATCCTTTTAATTCCTAAACAACTTAAAACTAACTGTGAGACTATACCTATCTAGTCTTCAACCACATCAGAGACCTGAGAAGGATAAATGTATCTGAATAAACAGAAAGTGCAGAGCAAGCAGCTTCCAAAACTAAGAAATGACAGACAACTGACTGCCTGGACAGTCCCCAATTTCTCTCTATAACATGGAGCATCTATCTTCAGCCTTTTTGTCCAGTATCTCTGACACACATTAATTGTAAAGCAAGAATTATGAAGGACTTGCCCACCCTTTCTTGGTAGGGCTGGGCTGTCAACTTACCTGCTTCTAAGTTTTGTCCTTTTTGGACAGCATTCTGTCTACAGTTGAAGCAAGGGGTTTCTCTTGTCCAGTGACAAGCTTACCACTAATGCAGCCATCTCCAAATGGAGATTCTTCAATGCACATCATCTGCTTGGAGTAGAATGTGGGGTGCTGTCAGGAGCTGACATGTCTCAATATCAAAAAAATCTTAAGTTAAGAAAGCATCTTTAAATGCCATATTCTAAAGATCTTTTGAGGTTTTTGAAGACCGTCAATCTCTCTCTGTATATTTGAATAAGCAAATGTTGCTTGTCTTTTAGCAACTTAATATCTGGTTAACTTAGAAAACATCTGTGATACACTAAACTAGTACCTAACAAAATGACAAGTTTGAATGAATGACTTAGTTTGCATTTCTTAATTTTCCTAAACAGTTTGTGATAGTTGCTATCAAAGGCCTAGCACTTCACATTGCATTTTTAAATTTCATAGGTACAATACCTTAGAAAGAGAAAGGGTTAACCTTAATTTTGTATCAGTATATAAAGATCTATACCAATGTAGCCAAATATAACCTTAATTTTATGTCACTATACAAAGATATGAGTAGATTCAATAATCTATCCCTTTTTCTTTATTATGTCTATATCCCTTTTTTCTCTTTTCAAGTCTTTCCCCCCCCTACATAAGAGAGAAACAAGGGGGCTGGAGAGACGGCTCAGCAGTTAAGAGCTGTGACTGCTCTTCCAGACGTCCAGAGTTCAGTTCCCAGCAAACACATGGTGGTTCACAACCATCCACAATATGATCTGATGCCCTCTCTTCTGCCTGCAGGCATACATTCGGATAGATCACTCATATAAAAAAATGAATAAATAAAAATCTTTTAAAACAAAAAGTAAAATTGAGAGAGAAAGAAAGAAGGATGGAGAAAAGAAAAAGAGAGAAATCCCTGGGTCAAACCTCCTAAACCTTATTTAACAACTTGTAACCAATCCCCCTAAATAACAACAAACATCTATAACCCATCAAATGATCAAAAAAATCACCTACCCCCACCTTCTGGGAATTGGGCATCAATCTCTTAAAATTGCTTCCTGCTGATGTGGGACGTAGGAAACCTGTTTGGGGGCTCAAATATGAATGGATATTTTTTTTTTTTTTAGCATTCTTTTTTTTTTTTTCGAGACAGGGTTTCTCTGTGTAACAGCTTTGGCTGTCCTGGTCTCACTTTTGTAGACCAGGCTGGCCTCGAACTCACAGAGATCCGCCTGCCTCTGCCTCCCAAGTGCTGGAAATTAAAGGCGTGCGCCACCACCGCCCGGCTTGAATGGATATTTTTTAAGTCGGTTTCTCTATATAGCTTTGGCTATCACTATGTACACCATGCTGCCCTCAAACTCAGAGATCCATCTATTTCTGCCTGCCTAGTACTGGAATAAAGGTATGCACTACTACATCTGGCAAGTTTTGAATAGAATTTCTTTTGTACATGGTGAAAGATGAGAATCTAATTTCATTCTTTTGCAAGGAGAAAATCCAGTTTTGCTAGCACCATTTGTTAAACAAGCTATCTTTTCCAGTGTATGCTTTTTCTTCCTTTGTCAAAAATTAATTGGGTATATCTTCATTGTTTTATCTCAGGGTAATCTGTTATATTCCATTGATCTTCTTTTTTTCACACTAATTATCAGCTGTCTTCATGACTACAGCCCTGTAGAATAATTTGAGGTTGAGCATAGTAATGCCTCTGGCAATGTTCTTGTTCCTTTTTTGGTTATTCGTGGTCTTTTAATTGTTTTATATATATGCTTATGCTGTTTTTTTGCTGAACTTGTGAAATATATCATTTGATAGGTGTTGCATTAACTCTAAATTAATTTTGATAGGATAGCCATTTCCACAATATTTTGCCAATCCAGGAGCTTGGAATGACTTTCTGTTTCTGATATTTTCTGTGATTTTTCTCTTTCAGTATCTTGAAGTTTGTTATTGGAGTCTTTTACTTCTTTGATTATATATATTCCCAAATACTTAATTCTTTTATGAGGTTATTTTGAATGAAATACCTTTTCTGACTTTTTTCTCTGTACTTACTGTTGGTATAGATGAAGGCTAATTTTCTTTTTTTTTTTTACATTATAGGTCCCAACAATTTATTTATTTTTTGTTTTTATTTTATGTACATTGGTGTTTTGACTACATGTATGTCTGTGTGGGGGTGTCAGATCCCTTGGAACTGGAGTTACAGAAAATTGCAAGCTGCCCTGTGGGTGCTGGGAATTGAACCCGGGCCCTATGGAAGAACAGTCAGTGCTCTTAACTACTGAGCCATCTCTCCAGCCCCTACATTGATTTTGTATCCTACATCTATCATGTGCAAATAGGGATAGTTTGACTTCTCTTCCTGTTATCCATTTTTTATTTTTCTCTTCTCTAACTGTGATAGCTAAGACTTGGAGGACTATATCAAATAAAAAAGGGAGAATGTTGACAACCCTGTCTGATTCTTGATTTTAGAAGAAATGCTCTCAGTTCCTCTGTAATACTTTTTGTTTTATTTTGAGATCAGTCATCGTCATATAGCCCACCCAGGCTGGCTAGAATACCCAGTTCTCTTGTCTCAGCTTCCTAAGTACTTGGATTACAGGTGTTCGCCTTCAGGACTATCTCACTGTTCTCCCTACACAGACACCTATTTTTCCCCATTATATTTTTTACATTTTGGCATGTGTGTTTGCATGTGTATCATGGTGCATGTATGGAGTCATAGGGCATCTTGGAAAGTGGGTTCTAGGGATTGAACTCAGATTGTCAAACTTGAAGGCAAGTGCTTTTAACTCGGTGAGCCATTGTGCTGGCTCTGGAACTCATAATGGATCCCAGGCTGGGCAGGGCTAGGAAGATCACCACAAGTTTGAGGCCAGCCCAATCTACAAAGCATGTACCAGACAACCTGGGCTACAGAGTGAGACCCTGTCTCAGAAAACAAGGTTGAGGCTAGAGCATTATTGGCAGTTGAGAGAACTGTTCTACAATACCTGGGCTCAATTTCCGAGCATCCACATGCAGGCTCACAAACATCTGTAATTGTAGTTTCAGGGGATCATATACTTACATTTGGCCTCTTTTGGTAGCAGACATGGTACACATAGGTATATATATGTAGGCAAAATACTTGTACATATAAAAGTAAATAAATCTGGTCCTGGTGACTGGAGGCAGCAGGTTCCTATATCTCCAGCAGAGCTATGGTAGGCAACTGCCCTGCCCACTGTCCTCCTTCCACAGCCATGTGGGAACTGCAGCTCCGCTACATCTGCAAGTTACATAGTGCCTGAAGAGGACATTGGTGGAGACTCTGTCTGTGGGAAGTCCTCAGTGGTGTACAGATTTTTCCACACGGCTTGGACAGATTTATCAGTCCTGGCTGGATACTTACATCACACGGTCATCTGGTGGGTACTGACACTGGTACTGAGTTTTGTGTACATGATTAGAGTTTACCTGTTACAGGGTTGGTACATTGTGATCTGTGCCTTGAGAATTTACCAACTGGACCTTTTCATTAGCATTCCTTTCTCTCAAAGAGGATCCTTCCTTGATGGAAGACTCAGGTGACAGTTCTTCATTACCAACCAAACAGAATGAGGAGTTTTGTGCCTTCATTCGAAAGCTTCTAGAATTCAAATTTTGGCATATAGCTGTGAAAGACATTCTTGTGGCTATAGTCTGTACCTTCTTGGAGGCTTTTAGTGTCCTAGTGTTCTTCATACTTTTCTGTATCCCAATGAAAAGGCAATTAAGGTTCATGATTAACAGGAAAGGGAAGATGATATATGCTGGTTAGAAGCTGGACTGAATCTGTCACACATACTCAAGAACGGTTTTGAGCCATCATAAGAGTGTCTTTTTCATATAGAGTAGTTGATTATGAGGAAGTTGAATTTTCCTTTAAGAGGAGTCTCAATGATTTGTATCTGAAATATCAGGTTCTTGAAGAAACTGGCATTTAAACCAAATTGCATTGATTTCTTTTTCAGTGATATTCATGTGTTTGATATGACAGAACTGTAGTGAACCATAGGCTTGGGAGGCCAGGCGGATGGCAGCCTAAGAGAGGGAGAGGGAGGATGGGAGTGTAGCCCTGGGAAGATGCATGTAAAAAATAATATATTGCCGGGCGTGGTGGCACACACCTTTAATCCCAGCACTTGGGAGGCAGAGGCAGGTGGATTTCTGTGAGTTCAAGGCCAACCTGGTCTACAAAGCGAGTCCAGGACAGCCAGGGCTACACAGTCTCAAAAAGAAAACAAAAAATTAATAATATATTACTTTGAGAGCGATTTTCACATAGTTCTGTGGGGTTCTCATGTCAGTTTGTGAATCTCCTCTCACTATAGATATTCTTCAAGTTGGCCTCTATCAGAACTCAAAACTTTGTTCTTAACTATGATTGCTTTTGAGGGCCTGGAATTATAAATACATATTAATTATATGTTAATGGTTTGAAAAAAACCTTTTAAAGCTTGAAGATACATCAGTTAAAAGGTTGCTAAATTCAGGGCAGAGAATTTCAGGGATGTATCAGTTCTTGGGACACTGGGTGTAGTAAATACTCAAGTTTTTGTTTTTGTGGATAAGAGCACCAATCAAGAAGTAGTGATGGGAAAAGATGTTGAGGTAAGAGATAATGTCCCCTCCCTTCTAACAAAGAGAAAATGCTTTAAGTGACAATAGGAGAGGATTGATCACCAGATTGTGTACATTGATAGGCTGACTAGTGTTATTAGCAAAGAAGGAATTTCTTGTTCAAAATAAGGAAAATGGCTGTGTTAATACATGACCTGTCGTCCTAGCACTTGGGAGGTGGAGGCAGAAGGAGTTCAAGGTCAGCCAGGGCTACATGAGATCCTGTCTCAAAGTAAAATAAAGAAGTAAAAGTATGAATGCTTAATTGCCATAGAGCTTTTAAATGTTGAAATGCCACAGCATATTACCCTTGCTTCAATTTCTTCATTTGTGAAATTAACATAATAATGGTTTTAGGGTCATTGTGAAGATTAAGTTAGTGCACTTAACACATATATTCCTTTTTTTTTTTTTTTTTTTGTTTTTTTTTTTTTTTTGAGACAGGATTTCTCTATGTAGCATTAACTGTCCTGGAACTCACTCTGTAGACCAGGCTGGCCTTGAACTCACAGAGATCCGCCTGCCTCTGCCTCCCAAGTGCTGGGATTAAAGGCGTGTGCCACCCGGCAATTACAGACAGCTGTGAATTGTCATGTGGTTGGTGGGATTTGAACCATGGTCCTTTGGAAGAGCAGCCACTGTTTTTAACTGCTGAGCCATCTCTCCAGCCCCTGGTGTACTAATCTTGGATTACATGCCTGATGGTGGGCAATGGGGACCATATGTAACTACATAGTGTCCCATCCCATCACCCCACTACTCGACTCTTTGTTAACAGAAATAACGACTCTGAGACTTATATTATTTACAAACAACTTGGCCAAATAGTTTTGACTGGTTCCCCAACTACTCATAGTTCATAATACCATTTATTTTCATCTTTGTACTGCCACAAGGCTGGTTACCTCTGCTCAGGTTCCATGCATCTATCCTCCTTCATGCCCATGGCCGAAATCTCTCACACCTGCTTTCTTCCAGAATCCTTTGTCTCTACTAGATGTCCCACCTTCTATTCTACCCTTTCCTATAGGCCATAGGTTTTTTTATTGACAGGTGATGATGCATCCATACACTACACAAGATACTCTCTTTACAAAGTGATCTACTTTGTAAGAAATAAGATTTTTGCTTCCTGACATTCCAAAAGCAAGAAATTGGAAATTGTCCTGGTTTGCCTCCTACTTGTGGAGATTCTTCTGTGTCTGCTTCCCCCAGTGCCGAGATTGAAGATATATACCACCACACCTACCTCACAATGAATTTGGACATTTTCTTTTCTGATTATTCGTGGTTGTTGTATAGAAACAAATTCTTTTTTAAGTATTGATCTTGTACTTTGCACTTTACTAGTTTTTATTTTTTCGAGAAGATCTCACATCTGTGAGAAGTGAACTTTATTTCTTTTTTCCTTGCGGATGCCTTTTATTTATATTTATAGCTCTTAAGTTTTAAAAGTACATTGTGTAGCAGTGGAGAAAGAAGGCATCCTTACCTGGCTCCTAGTCCTTTTTTTAGATGTTAATTTTTATATGTAAGGATGTTTTGGCAGCCTGAATGACTTTGCATCATATACATGAAATGCCCATAGAGGAGGATGTCAGATCCTCTAGGACTGCTGTTACAGATGGCTGTGAACTGCCGTGTGGGTGCTGGGAATTAAATGCAGGTCTTTTGGAAGAGCAACCAGTGCTCTTAACTGCTGAGCCATCTTTCCAGCCTCTGGTTTGTAATCTTAGAGGGGATTCTTTAATCTTTCCTGTTAAGTATGATGTTGAATGGATTTTTTAAAAATAAAATTGAGAGAATTCCCATCTATTGATAAGTTGTCGTGTTTTATTATAAAAGATTATTTAATTTTTATATACTAATCAAATATATTCTGTATTTATTGAAATGATTGTGGATCTTTTGGTTTGGTTATTCTCTTGCTATGGTGTGTTATATTTGTTGCTTTTTGTTTATTGCACAAGCTTTGCATTGTAGGATAAATCCAATTTGGACATAGTATATATTTAAACATATTTTTTTCTTGATCTTGTTGGTTTTAAACTTGTATATCCATATTTAAAAGAGATACCGATGCATAGTTTTTTTGACTATTTTCCGTGGTTCCCCCCTTTTTTTTTTTGGTTTTTTGAAACAAAGTTTCTCTGTGTATCCCTGGCTGTCCTGGACTCACTTTGTAGACCAGGCTAGCCTTGAACTCACAGAGATCCTCCTGCCTCTACCTCCTGAGTGCTAGGATAAAGGCATGGGCTACCATGCCTGGCCCGTGGTTCATTTTTGTATCATGATAATACAAGTCAGAGAATGAGCTGGATAATGTACCATCCATTTTTTTTAAGTTTGTGAAGAATTAGTGTTCTAAATTTTGTTAGAATTTGTTAGTGACTTCATCTGCTTCTGAGGTTTTTTTGTTTGTTTTGTTTTGTTTTAGAGACAAGGTTTCTCTGTGTAACCCTGGCTGTCCTGGACTCACTTTGTAGACCAGGCTGGCCTCAAACTTGCAAAGATCCGGCTGCCTCTGCCTCCCAAGTTCTGGGGTAGACTGTTTTGTTTTAGACCTGGTCTTACTCTAGCTGGTGCTCGCCTGGAGCCTTCTATGTGTGTATGTAGTCCAGGCTGTCCCTGAATTTATGGTAATCTTGCTGTCTCAAGTGTTTGGTCCCACACCCAAGTGGGCAGTGTTGTGATAGCTAATGCAATCTCCAGTCTAGAGGTCTTCAGATGCATGTTTCTTCACTGGGCTGTTTTTGTAAGGTTAATAATAATGTTTTCTGTCCCGTTTGTGTTTCTACCAGTTTATATACCTCTCAATTTTCTTTGTTAATGTTTCTCTAAAAGTTTGTCAAACTTCTCATTTTTTTATTTCGCTTGTTTTTGAGATAAGGTCACACTGAAGCCCAGACTGGCCTAGTGTTCTTTATTTAGTCCAGGCTAGCCTCAGATTTATAGAAGTCCTTCTGACTCAGCCTCCCAAGTGTTAAGAATTATAAGTCTGAGCCTTCCCTTCTGTGTTTCTTCCCACACACCCTCATTATATAATAGAATTGTTACACGAGGTCAGGAATGATGGCCCACCATTAGTGGAACATTGTTTCAAAAATAGAAAGATTGGAAATGTACTCAGTGGAAGGGCACTTGCCAGGTATGTGCAAGGCTCTGTATTCAATATCCAGTACTGAAAAAAGGAGGAAGGAAAAGGGCAAGAGACAGTAGTTTCCCCTTAATGTTTCCATCAGGGATATGAGGAAAAAGTAGTCAAAGATGATTATTCATGCTTTTGTCACAGGTAGTCTGTGTGCTTTTGACAACAGGAGCAGAAGAGGGTAGCCCAGCAGTGGTGGCTCATGCCTTTAGTCCTAGCACTGGGGGGCATAGGTGGACAGATCTCTGTTGAGTTCCAGGCCACCCTGGTCTACAGAGAGGGCTCCAGGTCAACCAGGATTACACAGAGAAACCCTGCCTCAGCCCCTCCCACTCCCTCTCAAAAGCAGGAGGCTTATTGGAGGTGAAGTGGTTTTAGACACAGAAGGGAGAGACCTCCCTGGGCCTCATTTTTTTATATGTATACTATAGGTGCTACCTTCAAAGGAGATACATAAACTTGAGATGCTGTTTTCAAAGTTAGCAGGACCTAGTTGGTAGTAAAAAGGATAAAAATAGACCAAATCACTGTAGAAAACTTAGAAAAGAGAATTGAACTTCTGAGGAACCACCACCAAATCAGTCCAATGTAGGGAAGAGCAGAAACACTTAACAGTGAAGCAGGGAGTGGCTTGGCATTTAGTAACTTCTTGGACAGTATTTTGAATTAGAGCCAGAAATGGGCAGCATTTTTAGGAGTATAGAAAGAGTTGAAATAAGAATTGAAGGGTTGCCGGGCGGTGGTGGCGCACGCCTTTAATCCCAGCACTTGGGAGGCAGAGGCAGGCGGATCTTTGTGAGTTCGAGGCCAGCCTGGTCTACAAAGCGAGTCCAGGACAGCCAGAGATATTCAGAGAAACCCTGTCTCGAAAAACCAAAAAAAAAAAGAATTGAAGGGTAACTGGGCATGGTGGTACATGACTTTAATCCCAGTATTCGGGAGGTTAGAGGTAGGTGGATCATTGTGAGTTCCAGGCGAACCTGGTCTGCAAAGTAAGTCCAGGACAGCCAGAGATACACAGAGGAACCCTGTCTCAAAAAACAAACAAACAAAAAACCCCACAGAAAGTACAAGGAAAATAGTCAAAAAACTATACATCAGTTTCTCTTTTGAATATGGACCTGAAATTTACAGGATCACCATGATACAGGACAACAGCAGTTTATCTGAGAGGAGTCCCAGTGAGGTTCCAGTACTGACAAAGTAGTAGAAGTCAAGGCCTCATACCAGACCAAGAAGTCATTATAATGAACATTTGCAAGCAAAAAAAAAAAAAAATGTGGACAAAATGGAATATCGTGGGACACACTGAGATACACTTACAGCTTCCACAATGAGATTTTTTTTTTTCCTGTTGGGAGAAGTTGCAAGGGTAGAGGGTAGGTCTGAGGGGAGGTGGGAGATGAGTGGGAACAGGGTGCATGATGTGCAATTCACACACACAAAAAAAAAAACAATAAAAAGATTTTTAAAAGAAACTAAGGAAAGAAGAGTGAATATGAGGCTAGCCTGGGCTACATAGTGAGACCTACCTAAAAAAAAAAAAAAACAAAATATATTTTTCAGAGAAGGGGTTGTTTTTAAAGGTGATTTGAAATTTTTGGGTTTTTTTTTTTTTTTTGAGACTGGACTTCTCTGTGTAACAGCCCTGGCTATCCTGGAACTCTGTGGACCAGGCTGGCCTCAAACTCACAGAGATCCACCTGCCTCTGCCTTCTCAGATGCTGCAATTAAAAACATGTGCCACCACGCCTGGCCTAAGCTTCATTCTTTTAAAAGACTCGTTCTTTGAGTCTTTTACTTTGGAATATTATGACTTTGAAAAAATCTGTATAATTAAGAAGTAGCAAGGAGCTGGAGAGATTGGTTAGCTATTAAAAAGTTAATTAGCCAGGCCGGGCGGTGGTGGCGCACGCCTTTAATCCCAGCACTTGGGAGGCAGAGGCAGGCGGATCTCTGTGAGTTCGAGGCCAGCCTGGTCTACAAAAGCGAGTCCAGGACAGCCCGAGCTGTTATACAGAGAAACCCTGTCTTGAAAAACCCAAAAAAAAAAAAAAAAAAGTTAATTAGCCAGGTATGGAGGCAGAAGAGGCCAGCCTGATCTACAAAGTGAGTTCCAGGATAGCCAGGGCTACCCAGAGAAACCCTGTTTTGGAAAGCCAAAAGTAAGTAGTTTGTGTTGCTCTGCAGAGGACGTAAGTTCAGTCTCCAACATCTGTGTCTGGCAGTTCATTGCTGCCTGGGGATCCAGCACCTTCTTTTGTCTCCACAGGCACTCACAATCACATGCCCCCACAGACATACAGAACATAATTTAAAAATCAATCTTTTTAAAAATAAAAAAGATGACAACAGCTTCACAAAGAAAGCCAGTTTTAGGAATTCGTGTTTAATTTAAAAGCAGTGAAAAAGATTGTGAACAAATTAAAATGCATAGTGAATGTTTTAAAATATTAGTCACTTTAGTAATTAGTTCTTACTGGCTTACCATTAAATGTAGAAAACATTGTTTTCATGTGCTTGTCTGTATAATATAAGTAATATTTAATAGAGTATTAACATAGAAAGCTTAAACAATAAAATAACTTTGCAGTTTTGATATAACCTGTAATCCTTCCTTCCTTCCTTCTTCCCTCCCTCCCTCCCTCCCTCCCTCCCTCCTTCCTTCCCTCCCTCCCTTTTCTCTCTCTCTCTCTTTCATTTTTTGAGACAGGGTTTCTTTGTGTAACAGCCCTGGCTGTCCTGGCACTCACTCTGTAGACCAGGTTGGCCTGAACTCACTGAGATTCACCTGCCTCTGCCTCCCGAGTGCTGGGATTAAAGGTGTGCACCATCACACCTGGCCAAGATGATGGTTTTGAGTCTGGCTGTTTTATTCTATCCCTTCTATAGTAACTGTTGTTACCTTTTTCAGTGTGACACATGTTACATAATGTGCTATGACTTGAGTCTAGAAGAACATACAGGTAGAGGCTGCTCTTGGATACTTTCTTGGGCACTGTGCTTCAGTCTCTGGTCAGGCACCTTCCTCAGGTTTATATCCCTCCTTAATGCTTTTGTTCCTGTGTTTTGGCACTATGTTGGACCTAAAAATGATTCTTTGCCTCTGGACACAGTAGAAGTAAACTACTTAGCCAGCTGGGGCCAGAGGCAGGCAGATCTCTGTGAGTTCAAGGCCAGCCTAGTTTACTTAGAATGGTGGCTCTCAACCTTCTAATGCTTTGACCTTTTAATAAGAGTTCCTCACGTTGTGATGACTCCAACCATAAAATTATCTTCATTGCTACTTGGTAACTGTAATTTTGCTACTGTTAGGAATCGTAATGTAAATGTCTGCTATGCAGGTTATCTGATATGTGACCTATGATGAAAAGGTCGTGTGACCCTCCAAAGGGATCATGATCCACAGGTTGAGAACCAGTGACTTAGGGAGTTCCAGGCTAGCTAGGGCACATCTAGAAACTCCATCTCCAAGACAAAAAAACCCACTTGAGTCAACCCCTTTAGCTTTTCCCCCCAAGGAGGCAGATAAATCAAGTTCAAATTTTCATGCTTTTTACCCTCTAACTCAGTAGCTTTTCTCTTCATGTATGTCTCAGGTAGTTGTACATTTATAGAAACATTAACATATGAAATTATATCTAGTGTGTTATGTGCTGTAAGGTTAGAACTCAATCTTTTTTTTTTTTTTTTTTGAGACAGGGTTTCTGTGTAACAGAGCCTGGCTGTCCTGGACTGGCTTTGTAGACCAGGCTGGCCTCAAACTCACCTGCCTCTGCCTCCTGAGTGCTGAAACTGAAGGCGTGGGCCACCACACCTGGTTTCAATCCATTTATTTTATGACGAAATATTTTTTAAATCAAAATTGTTTCTTTCTTCAAAAGAATTACTAAAACTTGTGGTCTTCAATTCTTAGACTATACTTTCCTCTGTAAGTTACTGATGCTCCACTGGGAATCACGACACTTAAACGTAATAATAAGCCTGTGTTTTTCTTTGTGTTATTGCTTATTTAGCTTCAGTTTTCAGGATAGTTACACATTTTTTTTTCTCTGATGTCCCTTCATGCTGGTTGCCTTAGAAATGTTCCAGAGAAGTGGCAAATTAGGTTAAGGTCAAGAATAATGATTCTTAAATGTTGTCAGGTGGGGTAGGATAAGAAGTGATCCAAGAATTTTTTTTCTTTACTTATAATAAAGTGTTTTTTGATTTACTAGTTTTCTAAAAGGCAACCTAAACTAAAACCTGCATTTTAGTCCGGCTCCCCATTTATTAGCCATGGGCTGAAAATGTTAAGTGAAATGCTCACCATCAAGGGTTATCATCTATAAACAGGTGTACATATGTTAGGAGAAGAACTCTCTTACAACAGGTAAATATGAATTTTAGTTATTTTTTTCTATTAGGGACATAGAAAATAAACTTATAATTTTATGATAAGAGTTGATAATATGGTTGTGATATACTTAATATTTCACAGCAGTATATATAATTTAGTGTTCAGTAGGGCTGTTGGTGTGCTCATAAAGAAATCTGATCAGTGGACATTTTAAATTATAAATAAAAATATGAGAAACAAAGCTATACAAAGACAGACCTTTCAGATTTTAGCAGGTTTATTGATGTAAAATTTACAGAAAATAAAATTCACATAAGTGTAGAATTCACTGACTTAATTTATAGAGCTGTGCAACAGTCACAACAGGTTTTAGATTTCCTGTCACAAAAATCTCCCAATGTTAACCAACCGCTATTAACTTCCATCTGTAAAGTGACACAAATTATAGGCTTAAAAGTAACAACTTAGGAGTTTGGCTTCTCTGAATCATAGTCCTGCCATTTACTTTGAGTACCTCTCTATATGAAGCCTTTTACATTTTTAAATAGGATAATAACTATATTGCAGCATTGATACTATTTCATTGCAATCCTCTTATCCTTAGGAGGGATACTTTTCAAGCTCCAGCAGATTTCTTAAATTGTAGGTAATGCTACTCTATGGGGAGAGCATAGTACACAGTCTGTCCTATGTGCTTCATACCCTGATTGCATGCATCACCAATTTTAGACTTTAGGCCCATTTATTGAAAGGTTACTCAACACAAATGGGTATGAAATGAATTCCAGACCAGCAAGCATTACATAGTCAGCTTCTGTGTCAGCCCTTTGCCCAGCATCAAGTGTTTATCATCTATAAATAGCTATATATAATCATGCCTCAGGAGAGGAACTAGTTTAGAACAAGTATTTGATAAATTTTAAGTTTTATCTTTCTTTGAATCAGGGATCTGACAACCAAGGTGGCTGTTAAGTAACAAACAAGTAGCATATGCCGTATAAATCAGCAGTGGTTCAAAATATATTAAATAAGAATTCCAGAAATAAGTTATAAATTTTAAATTATACTCTATTCTGAGTAACATGATGAAATCTTGTGCCATCTGGGGGATGAGTCATCCTTTTGTTCAAGAATCAGGATGTTGGTATTTTATTTCATGTGTTTACGCTTAGCCCAAGTAGAGTAATATTTATTACATTCACTAAATCATATATCCTGTGTGATATGTGTGTGTGTGTGTGTAACATGATATAAACAACCATATTTGATAAGCTTGAATATTTGAAAAAGTGCAGTTGGAGAAAGAAACTTAAAGAATGAGGAAATAGAAATGCTTGGATCAGTTTCTACAATTAACTCAAACTTTGAGTCCCCCCTCCCCCAAAAAAATCTGTACTTTGTATTTTATAGTTCTTTCAATAGAATATCTAAGAGTGACTTACAGGTTTTTTTTTAATTTTAATTTAATTAGGGAGAGTTATAAAATGAATATGGTTTATGAGTGCAGGTACATGTGCATTTGAGCTTTGAGGCCACAGGAGGACTTAAGGTAGCCTGCTCCTATCACTTGATGCCTTATTCCTTTGTGATAGGGCTCTTGTTGAGCCTGGAGCTAGACTGGGGACAGTCTCTCTCTCTACTTTATTTGTGTGTGCGTGTGTGTGTGAGCACACATGTGGAGTTGCCCAGAGAGGCCAGAAGAAGGTGTCAGGTCCCTGAAATTGGAATTACAGGTTGTTGTGAGCAGTCCTACTTGAGTACTGAGAAACAAATTCAGGTCCTCTGGAAGAGCAGCAAATGCTAACTACTGAACCATTTTCCAGGCACACCCTCAGAGCTTTTTAATTAATGTAATTCAATTTCTATTTTTGTTTTTGTTTCCTGAACTTTTTAGGGTGTCCTTAAACAACAACAACAAAATCCCCAGCCCATTCTAAACCTAACATCCTGACATGTTTGTTTCTTCTGCAGTTTCAGATATTATATGAGTCTATAATACATTTTTATTTGGTTCTTGTAACCGGTGAGAAAGAGGGATCTATTTTCATTCTTCATGTGGATGTCCAAATTTTCTCAGCACCATTTTTCTTTTGTTTTGTTTTGTTTTCGAGACAGGGTTTCTCTTTGTAACAAGCCCTGGATGAACTGGACTCACTTTGTAGACCAGGCTGGCCTTGACCTCACAGAGATCTGTCTGCCCCTGCCTCCATGCCAGGCTTTTCAGCACCATTTATTGAAAAGACTATCCTCCTTTCTCCAATTATATTTTTAGCACCTTTGTCAAAAATCAGTTGGCTATAGATGTATGAAATTTCTTCCACTCCTTATCAAATGAGCAAATATCCTGAGTTAGAAGGTCTTGTGTTATTTGATCTCTGCTAATTCTTTTGTGTGACCACTCTCTTTTTTTTTTTTTTTAAACATTTTATTTATTATGTATACAGTACTTGCTCTACATATATGCACGGGCAGATCTCAATGTAGATGGCTGTGAGCCACCATGTGGTTGCTGGGAATTGAACTCAGGACCTTGGGAAGAACAGCCAGTGCTCTTAACCTCTGAGCCACCTCTCCAGCCCAACCACTCTCTTTTTATGTTTTTTTTTTGTTGTTGTTGTTTTTTTTTTTTTTTTTGGTTTTTCGAGACAGGGTTTCTCTGAATATCTCTGGCTGTCCTGGACTCGCTTTGTAGACCAGGCTGGCCTCGAACTCACAAAGATCCGCCTGCCTCTGCCTCCCAAGTGCTGGGATTAAAGGCGTGCGCCACCACCACCGCCC
Source organism: Lophiomys imhausi (assembly GCA_907164525.1). NCBI lineage: Eukaryota > Metazoa > Chordata > Mammalia > Rodentia > Muridae > Lophiomys > Lophiomys imhausi. Next base: position 1,961,730 of record CAJQZJ010033952.1, read on the forward strand.
GGCTCTTTTTTGTTGTTGTTTTAAGATTTATTATGTAAGCCGGGCAGTGGTGGCGCACGCCTTTAATCCCAGCACTTGGGAGGCAGAGGCAGGCGGAGAGGCCAGCCTGGTCTACAAAGTGAGTCCAGGACAGCCAGGGCTACACAGAGAAACCCTGTCTCGAAAAAAAAAAAAAAAAAAAAAGATTTATTATGTATACAGTGTTCTGTCTGCAGGTATGAGCCCAGGCCAGAAGAGGGCACCAGATTTCATTTTGGATGGTTGTGATCCACCATGTGGTTGCTGGGAATTGAACTCAGGACCTCTGGAAGAACAGATGGTGCTCTTAACCTCTGAGCCATCTCTCCAGCCCCCACTCTCTTCTTAAATAAGTTATTTTTATGTGTTTTGTCTTCACTTATGATTGTGCACTGTGTGTATATGCATGCACGTGTGTGCCTGGTGCTAGTGGGGAACATAGGAAGGAAGACCTTGGATTTCCTAGATCTAGAATTACAGCCTGTTGTGAGACACCATGTAGTTTTCTGGAGTAACAGCAAGGTGCCGTCAGCAGTGTTTGCAGCCTCGTCTTTTTTTTTTTTTTTTTTTTTTTTACAAGTAGTGTGTGCTGTGGAGGCGAGAGAACAACTTGTAGAAATCCTCTCCTTCCACCATGTAGGTTCCAGGGATTGAATTTAGGCTCTTAAATTGTGGTGGCAAGTGCCACAAGTACTTACTGAACCGTCTCACCAGCCCTTGTGTCATCTTTTAACCCTTGATGATCTACTATATTTTGTTTTTGTTTTTTGTGGAGTGGGTTCTATATCCAGTACCATCTGAACAAAATTGTTTGAGATGATGTTAGAATTGCTACTTCAAGACCAGCCTGAATTACATACCATGGTGGGGGAGGAAAAATTAAAAGAATATTTGTTTCCTCTCTTTAGGTTAGAGCTGAGGCCCCATAGATAAATTCGTTAGAACAGAATGGCTGTGAGGTTTATAGATGTCAGGGAATGCAGACTGGAGGTGATGTGTCTCCAGCTTTATCTACATAGCTTTTGAGTGGAGTTGCAGATAGAACTCCTTTTCTCTTTAATCCTCTCTGTGTCTTTGATGACAGGATAGGAGGATAAGAGTTTGGGATTTGAGCCAGACTGTCTTAGTTAATCTCTATCTCTTAATTAGTCACATATAAATTTCCATTTCTCTCATCAAATGGGATGACAATAGTGCACTTTTAATACATTTGCTCTTTGTGAAGCAAATAAAAATTAAGTGATGTGTCATGAGGTCTGTTGTGTAGACTCTTTAAGTGTTTAAAGTACTGATGTCTACAAAACCCATACCAGCAAAAAGGCAGAAACTATTTTTGTATGGAATATCTGCATAGGATTAGATTCTTAGAAAATATAATATAGATGATACTTTATTTAACCTACTTAAGCAAACATTACATTTATTTATTTGTGTGTATATATGTGTTTGCGAGTGCCACAGTTTATGTATGAGGTCAGGAAAACTTCTCCCACCTGGAGGTTATGGGTCCTGGAGTTGAAATACGGTTGTCAGACCTGGTAGGAACCACCTTTACTTGCTGAGCCATCTCACTGGCCCAACATTTCTAGAGCCAGGTGTGGTGGCACACATCTTTAATTCTAGCAGAGGCAGGTGGATCTCTGTGAGATTGAGGCCAACCTGGTCTACAAAGTGAGTTCTGGGACAGTCTTGGCTACACAGAGAAAGTCTGTCTGGGGGTGGGGGTAGAGAGGGAGAGTGGAAAATAAAAGAAATGTGAGGTCCAGGTATTATGACAGTGTCTTTAATGTCAGCATTTGGGATACAGAGGCAGGAAGATCTCTGAGTTTGATACCATTCTTATCTACATATCAAGTTCCAGGCCATCCAAAACTACATAGAGACTTGGCAAAAACAACCAGAAAGTGCTGTTGTGTGTGTGTGTGTGTGTGTGTGTGTGTGTGTGTGTGTGTGTGTTTAAGAGAATAATGAAGTCTTAATTCTCTCTCTCTTTTTTTTTTTTTTTTGTTTTGTTTTTCGAGACAGGGTTTCTCTATTTAGCTCTGGCTGTCCTGGACTCACTTTGTAGACCAGGCTGGCCTTGAACTCACAGAGATCCGCCTGTCTCTGCCTCCCGAGTGCAGGGATTAAAGATGTGCACCACCACGCCTGACCTATGAAGTCCTAATTCTAACTCTTACAGACTTCAAAGGTTAGGTTACAGCGTTGGGCAAGCTAATTCATCTGTCTGGGAAATATACCCCCCTCTAAAAATGGAAGATGGGACTGGTTATTTTATCATAGCTTTGACTTTCTTTCTTTCTTTCTTTCTTTCTTTCTTTCTTTCTTTCTTTCTTTCTTTCTTTCTT
>CAJQZJ010033952.1:1964105-1975153 GCA_907164525.1 Lophiomys imhausi
GGTTTCTCTATTTAGCCCTGGCTGTCCTGGACTCGCTTTGTAGACCAGGCTGGCCTCGAACTCACAAAGATCCACCTGCCTCTGCCTCCCAAGTGCTGGGATTAAAGGCGTGCGCCACCACCGCCCGGCTATAGCTTTGACTTTATAAAAATGTAAAAAAGATGCATTATTGTGACATTAAAGTGATATGGAAGGTTGTAGAGTAAAGATTGGACTTGTTTCTTTTCAAGAGTTTAATTGAAAAATTTTTTTTTCTTTTTTTTTTTTTTTCTTTTTTTTTGGTTTTTCGAGACAGGGTTTCTCTGTGTATCCTTGGCTGTCCTGGACTCACTTTGTAGACCAGGCTGGCCTCGAACTCACAAAGATCCGCCTGCCTCTGCCTCCCAAGTGCTGGGATTAAAGGCGTGCGCCACCACCGCCCGGCTTTAATTGAAAATTTAAAAAAAGATTATTCTAAGTTTTTTTTTCCTTTCTCTGTTTTCTAGGTTATATTTCACACTATGTGCTGACTGTATCTACAGAAGATATTAAAAAAGATAAACTTTTTTCCAAGATTTTGATTCCAGTGGAATCTTTGCTTTAGATTTTTGTGTGTGTTGCGTGTTAGTGAATTGTAACTCCAGAAGCAATGCCTGTACAAGCTCCACAATGGACGGATTTCCTTTCCTGCCCAATTTGCACTCAGACTTTTGACGAAACAATTCGAAAACCCATCAGTTTGGGCTGTGGCCATACTGTCTGCAAAATGTGCCTGAATAAACTCCACCGTAAGGCTTGCCCATTTGACCAGACCACTATCAATACAGACATTGAGCTCCTCCCTGTGAACTCAGCATTATTGCAGCTAGTGGGTGCTCAGGTAAGATAATAACTTAATACTGGTAGTGTTTTTAATTGACTGTTTTTTAGTTATATGTGTCTCTGTGTGGATGTGTTTATTTTAATGTAAATATAGATGGTTGCACACAGAAATATTTTTAAATATATATATATATATATATATATATATATTCCTGGATTATTATGTTTGTGTATTTCTTTGCCCCATTAGCCAGGATAATCTTAAGGACACCACGGTCCCAATAGCAGTGTACATGCCTCCTATTTAGATGTTGGTTTGTAATATAATTGTCCAATAAAAGGAAGTAGAACTCTTGGGAGGAATGGTCATTTCTAGGGTAGAACAGCAAGTACTCAAAACCAGCTTGAAGTGTCTTCTGCAAATATTCAAACAAAGTGATGGGACTGTGTGAGAGACATATTTACTGGTTGAAAGAGCTCCCAGTGGCTAAAGCTGGAAGTTTTTGAGCAAAATAAATAAGTATGTATTGAACTGTAACAGTATAAAAAAGAATCAGACTTTATTTAGATAAAATTGAAATAGAGAATAATAACAAAGATACAGCTACTGTTTTGCTTAAGTGGTCATAATTCTATTTTATATTTGCGCCTGTGGTTTTATTTCATTTAGGAAATTTAAAGTCATTGTCCTAGAGCCCTGGTGTTTGTTCTCAGTTTGACTCAATTTGCACAGCATTATATATATATATATAAGACAAAGTGCACTTTGTTTTATCTAAGGGGAGTTATTACTTATTGATTTTTCCTTACTTGGCTTTAAAAAGGTGGTGGCGCACGCCTTTAATCCCAGCACTTGGGAGGCAGAGGCAGGCGGATCTTTGTGAGTTCGAGGCCAGCCTGGTCTACAAAGCGAGTCCAGGACAGCCAGAGATATTCAGAGAAACCCTGTCTCGAAAAAACAAAAAAAAAAAAAAAAGAAAGTTTATTTTCACTGATTGTTGTGGTGTGTGCCTTTATTGACAACACTGGAGAGACAGGCAGGTAAATCTCTTTGAGTTCCAAGCCTGCAGGGTTAAAATAGTTGAGACCTTGTCTCAAAAAAAAAAAAAGGCATTTATATAACTGTGTAACATTATGTAACTGTGTCCAGGTTCCTTTGAAAGCCAGAAGAAGGTATTGGATCCCCTGAAGTTGTGAGCCACCTGATGTGGGTGCTGGGAATTGAACTTATGTCTTCCGGAAGAGCAACAAATGCTCTTAACTGCTGAGTCATCTCCCTAATCCTTTAAGAAGTTATTAAATACATTTTATTGGAAAGTAGATTGCCCATGTAACCACCATTTTGATATGATCACAGTAACTCTTATCTAAAGTAGAGAGAAGGGCTACATAGACCTTTCTTACCTATTTTTGTAGCATATTCATGAGTACAGTGATGTTTGAAAAAAGGAGAGGAAACAGAAAATAAAACATAGTAAGAGGGGCCAGGCATGGTGGCACACACCTTTAATCCCAGCACTCAGGAGGCAGAGGCAGGAGGATCTCTGTGGGTGAGTTCGAGGCCACCATGTCTACAAAGTAACTCCAGGACATCCAGGGCTGTTACACAGAGAAATCGTGTGTCAAAAAACCAACCAACAAACAAAACATGGTAAGAGATGAACAAAAAGAAAGCTTTCTCCCAACTGTATATACATAAGACTCAGGCCATGATAAAGACTCAAAAACAGACCCTCAAGGAGCCGCCATACCAATAGAGTTCTAAAACAAAAAATTTTAATCAGGTATTTTAAAACCTGAAAGAGGGAGCTAGAGAGATGGCTCAGAGGTTAAGAACACTGGCTGTTCTTCCAGAGGTCCTGAGTTCAATTCCCAGCAACCACATGGTGGCTCACAACCTCCCACAATGTGATCTGATGCCCTTTTCTGGCTGCAGACAAATATGCAGATTGAGCACTCATACATAAAATAAATAAATCTTTAAAAAAAAAAAACCTGAAAGAAAACTAATTCAAGATGGAAGAATAAGTTAAACACTCTTCAGCTGTAAATGTAAAATTACCCCAAAATAAGATTTTTTATTTACTACTATTATGGTAAATGATTCTTGTGTTTTTGTTTTGCTTTTTAAAAGTGTTTTCTTTTTTATTACACCTTTAAAAATTTTTTATGTTTGTTTATTATTCATTTATTGCTGTGGGGGCATGGAGGACAGAGGCAAAGAATTGGCTGTCTCCTTTCACCACATGGGTCCTGGAACTTGAGTTCATGTTTTCAGAGTTGGTAGGTGGCAAACACCTTTGCCCATTGAGCCATCTCAGTGACCCTTTTCAGATTATATCTTTGAACTTTATCACAATTCTGAAAATATATATAATCTCTGGCTTTGTCACTTGTTCATTTAAGTAACACGTGTTCATTGCTACAATTAAAGAGTGGTTTTGAGGGATAACCTAAATCAAATACAAATATTTATGTTGGAGAAATCCAGCAAATGCTGTCTCAGCCTGGTGAACTGGATTGTTATGAAGAGAAAGTCATATTGATACTGGAACTTTGGCTGTGATGCTTTGATGGAAAGACATTTTTTTTCTCCTGCGGGCCTACTGTCAAAAATATCTAACTCCGGTCTTCTTATGAGAAAAACCAGATCCCTCCTGTCAAAAGTCAGTATACAATACTCATCGCCAGTACTCCATAAAACTGAAAATCCTCAAAACATAGGAAGTGCTGGAAAAGTGTCAAAGTTTCTAGAAATTTATAAAAAGTAATATATTAGGTATTCTGGATGAGATTCTGGAACACAGGAAGGCTATTAGGCAAAAGTAAGGCATTTTGAGTAAAATCAGGATTCTTAGCTATAATGATAGTGTATTAGCATTGGCATACTAATGTCAGGAAATGTATCCTACGAACAGTGTTATAATGAGAATGAGGTGTGTGATAAGAAGTTTCTTTACTGTCTTCACCATTTTTCTGTAAATTTAAAACACTTCTATAAAATTGTTTTTGTTTTGTTTTAACCAGGAAGAAACATTTAATTTTACTGGTAATCAGAAAAATGCAAATTTAGATAATAGCACTTGTTGTTTTTGTTGTTGTTGAAGCTCTTCAACTTGCAATAAACCAGTGTCTGGCTGGGTATAATGGCATATGCTTTTAATCCCAACACTAGGGAGGCAGAGGCAGGAGGATCTCTATGAGTTCAAGGCCAGCGTGGTCTACAGAGTGAGTTCCAGGACAACCAGGGCTACACTGAGAAACCCGGTCTGGAAAAACCAAAACACCAAACCAAACCAAAAAACCAGTGTCTAACTAGTAGTGGCCTCTTGCATGTGCTAGGGAGAGTGCAAACTGTCAGGCTCTAGAAAATAAAATGTGAAATACACACAGCACTGTAACATAGCAGCTGCACTTAGAGGAATCAAACCATTGTATGGTTTTAATATATATATACAAGGGAGACCTGCAGAGGAATATCACTACAGTGTAGAAAAGCAACAGATTGAAAATAGCCTGAACATTGGAACTTATTCACTGTGTAGTCTATACCACAGAAATTATATACATTTACAAAATTTCCTAAATCCCCACAAATATATAGTAAAAACCAAAACTAAGTTTTTTTTGTTTGTTTGTTTTTAAACAGGATCTTAGGTATCCCAAGCTGGTCTCAAACTCATTGTGTAATTGAGTATGACCTTGAATTCCTGATCCTCATGTCTTTATCTCTCTATTACAGGTATGTGCCATCATACTTGGTGTATGTGGTGCTAAGGACTAAATTCAAGGCTTTGTGCATGTGAAGAAAACACTCTACTAACCGACATCTCAGCCCTCAGATCTATTTTAAGAGCCATAGTCAATTTAGGAGGCAGAAGAGGCAGACCTCTGTGGGTTTGAGGCCAGCCTGGTCTACATAATGAGTTCTAGGACATCCAGAGCTACATAGTAAGGCTCTGTCTCTAAAAAAAAAAAGTCCTTAAAAAAAAAAAAAAAAAAAAAAACTAGTGAAAGCCGCGCATAGTTACGCACTCCATTAATCCGAGCACTTGGGAGGCAGAGGCAGGAGGATCTCTGTGAGTTCAAGGCTAGCCTGATCTACAAAGTGCGTCTAGGATAGCCAGGGCTTTGTACACAGAGAAACCTGTCCTAAAAAACAAAAAAAAAGGCTGGTGTATATCATAGTCTAGCATATTAGTAATTTCTATAAATTAGCATATACCTGATTAGATATTCAAAGATATGCTTATGTTTATTAAATACAGGAAATGGCAAGAGTCAAGGAGAATTCATATTATCACCTCAAGAAGACACTTAGCCAGAAACGCATAGACAAAATGACATCCTTCCCACCAAAACCACTGAATTTTTCCAGACATGGTTTCTCTGTGTATCCATGGCTTTCTGGACTCACTTTGTAGACCAGGCTAGCCTTGAACTCACAGAGATCTGCCTGTCTCTGCCTTCCCAGTGTTGGGATTAAAGGCATGTACCACCATGCCCAGCTAGAATCTGAATCTTTTATACAAAAATATCTTAAATGAGTTTAAACTGATGTTTTCATCAGAACGTCCTCCTAAAGGGCATTGTAGTTGTTGGGAGAACATTTCCTAGGCCTCAGCCTTATCTGAAAAATCTTTCCAGGTGTAAATCTTGTAACTCAAACTACTAAATCTTGAGTTTACCTTTTATTTGAGTAGTAATCTGGCCCAGAAAACACAGTTTTTCCTTAGAAAATCTGATTTAGATGACAGATTGAGGTATATACTCCTGCACTGCTTCCAGTTGGCTGCTCTATTTCTTTATTGTTCAAGCTCCCTCCAGTGGCACAAAAGTATCCCTACCCCTTAAATTACTAAATTCCTTTCTCCTATTTGGTACCACATACAAGCTTGAAAAACAAAGGCTTGGAGGCAATCCATCAAATCTTACAGACTAGAGACTGGAGGTAGTTTAGTAGTTAAGCATGCTTGCCGTTGAACTAAGTTCCTAGCTCCCACATCAGGCAGCTCTGCTCACAGTCACTCTAGCTACAAGGGATCCAGTGCCCTTATCTGGCATGCATCCTTACTAGCAGTCACATACTCATAACAAAGTTTAAGTCTTTAAAAAATTAGCTTGTTAATTTCAATGTGTGATGCTTGTTTGTATGTTGTTTATAATAAAGCTTTAAATGTTACAATTATGTACAGTTTAATCCAAGGTACTTAGCTTTGGTATTATCTACAATATCAAGTGTCTTCAGCTTTGCATTTGCCAACTGCATGTCTCAGTTTAAGCATTTTGTGGTCTATTTCATCAATGATTCTAACCTCTTCATCCTGTATGTCGTCTGTAAAATCAGGATGGGTTGTGAAAGGATTAACTATGTATATGTATGCATTTAGCAAGTCTCAAAACATTTCTTATATACACACACGCTTTTATATTATTTAAGCAAGGCCGAGAGACTGCTTGGTGGTTAAGAAAACTGTGCGCTTACAGATGGCCCACAGAAGTCACTCACAACCATCTGCAATTGTAGTTTGTGGGTTCCAGGGCCAGCATCTGGCCTCTGGGCACCAGGCATGTTCATGGTGCACTTATAATGCATGGAGGCAAAACACTCATACAGATAAACACATGAACGAAGAACCTTTGTGCTGAAGAGATGGCTCAGCAGTTAAGAACACTTGTTCTTACAGCACCCACATGGTGGGTCACAGTCATCTGTTAACTCCAGTTCCAGGGAATGTAATACCCTCTTCTGACTTCCATGGGTACCAGACATGCATGTGCTGCACAAACATACCTTCAAGTAAATATTAAAAAGAATTTAAGCCTATGTGCAAGTGCCTACAGATTCTAGAAGAGGGTGTATAATCCCACCCCAAACATTTTACATGCTGCATATTAGGTGTTACATTTTTACTCTTTAATAGTCATTTTCTCACAAGATGAGGCCTAACTAGGTATATTCTGAGTGGATGAGAACAGAATAAATTCTTTGCTTTGACTCTCTGAACCAGATAGGAAATAGCAAACTAAATAATGGTAAATGCACAAGATACTGAAAAATTACTATTAACAAGACAACATAAAAGTTCTTTGGACTAGATGATCACAAGTCTAATGGGGAACGGTTTAAGCACTAGAAAATACTCAATTTTTTTTTTATGTGACATAAGTTGAAAAGAACTTTAAGCCCTTGAAGAAAGAAATGGAAGAGGCCTTTAGAAGATGGAAAGATCTCCCATGCTCATGGATAGGTAGGATCAACATAATAAAAATGGCCATCCTACTAAAAGCAATATATATAGATTCAATGCAATTCCAGTCAAAATACCAACACAATTCTTTATAGACCTGGAAAGAGCTATTCTCAATTTCATATGGAACAACAAAAAACCCAGAATAGCTAAATCAATCCTGTACAATAAAAAAACATCTGGAGGTATCACCATCCCAGATTTCAAGCTGTACTACAGAGCAATAGTAGTAAAAACAGCATGGTATTGGTATAGAAACAGACCAGTAAATCAATGGAATCGAATTGAAGACCCAGAAATGGACCCACACACCTATGACCACCTAATTTTTGACAAAGAAGCCAAAACCGCACAATGGAAGAAGGACAGCATCTTCAACAAATGGTGCTGGTCCAACTGGATGTCCACCTGCAAAAGAATGAAATTAAACCCGTACTTCTCACCTTGTACAAAACTTAAGTCCAAGTGGATCAAAGACCTTAACATAAGGCCGGTCACACTAAATCTACTAGAAGAAAAAGTGGGAAAAACCCTTGAACTCATTGGCACAGGTGACAACTTCCTGAACAGAACACCAACAGCTCAGGACCTGAGACCAACAATCAATAAATGGGACCTCATGAAACTGAAAAGCTTCTGTAAGGCAAAAGACACTGTCATTAGAACAAAATGGTAGCTTACAGACTGGGAGAAAATCTTCACCGACCCCACATCTGACAGAGGGCTAATATCCAAAATCTACAAAAAACTCAAGAAATTAAATGCCAAGAAACCAAATAATCCAATCAAAAAATGGGGGGCGGAGCTAAATAGAGAATTCACAAAGGAGAAATCCCTAATGGCCGAGAGACACCTCAAGAAATGCTCAACATCCTTAATCATCAGAGAAATGCAACTCAAGACAACTCTGAGATTCCATCTCACACCTGTCAGAATGGCTAAGATCAAAAACTCAAATGACAGCACATGCTGGTGAGGGTGTGGAGAAAGGGGAACCCTCCTCCATTGCTGGTGTGAGTGCAGGCTTGTGCAACCACTATTTAGGTCAGTCTGGCGATATCTTAGAAATCTTGTAATAGCTTTGCCTCAGGACCCAGCTATACCACTTCTGGGTATACATCCAAATGACTCCTCATGGAATCATAAGGAAGTCTCCTCATCTATGTTCATAGCAGCCTTATTTGTAATAGCTAGAAACTGTAAACAACCCAGATGTCCCTCAACTGAAGAATAGATTAAAAAACTGTGGTACATCTACTCAATGAAATATTACTCAGCTATCAGAAACAATGAAATTATGCAATTTGCAGCCAAATGGATGGAACTAGAGAAGCTCATCCTGAGTGAGCTAACCCAGACTCACAAGGATGAACATGGCATCTATTTACTTATAGTAGGATTTTAGCTATATAGTACAGGATATCTGTACTACAACCAACACACCAAAGGGAACATGGATATAGACTTTTTATTTTTCATTTTTTGTTGTTTGTTTGTTGGTCTGTGTTTTAGTTTTCCCTCCCTAGCAATGAGACACTTTTCACTTGTGGTACTGCCTTGTAGCCACCCAGTGTAAGAAGAGGCTCTTGGCCTTCATATGACTTCTGAACTGGGGCTAGGGACTGTTATGTAGGGACACTCCACTCCAGAGGAACAGGATGGAAGGGTTAGGGGGTAGAGGATGGGAGGGTGGGGCTGGGAAGGGGGGAAAGAGGACAATATGATGGAGATGTAACCTGAAGCAACAAATAAATAAATAAATTTAAAAAAATCCTTTCAGAACATTAGTGTGACTCCATTCCTAATTTTTTTATTAATAAGACTAGAACTTGACTAGAGAACCTTGATTTCCTCAATATAAAAGAAGTATTAGGACACTGGCCATTTCTTTCTTTTTTATTCCAGGGTAGCCGGTTGCTTCATATGCTTCTACCATGGTGTTCTAACTTACCACAAACCCTTAAAAAATTGAATCTAATGATCATGAACAAGAACTTGTGAATTCATGAACTCTAATAAACTTTTCCTCCTTGAAAAAAAAAAAAAAAGAAAATGATTGAGCCTTTGGTTCTTCAGGGTCATAGTGAGAGGCCTTGTGAGTGTGTAGCACCTACCCTTGACTGGACTTGTCCTCTGATCAAGTACAGAAAAGCCCGGAGGGGTGCAGGAAACCTTTTCCATAGAGGGCAGAAGCACAGCAAAATTTCAGAGATGGAGAAGAGAAAACCTTTCCATGAAACATGACTATCTTCTCTAATTCCGTTCATGACTAGGCTAAAATTGGTTTTCTTCTTCATGCACCGCTGGCTTTTGCCACAATTCCATAACAACTGCATTTTTCCCTTAAATATTGTTTGAGCTGGCCAGGCATGGTGGCACATGCCTTTAGTCCTAATACTTTGTGAGATCAAGGCCAGCCTGGTCTACAGATTGAGTTCCAGGATAGCTAGGGCTACACAGAAACCCTGTCTCAAAAAAAAAAAAAAAAGTTTGAGCCTATATGATAACATGTCTTAAATTCTTGAATGAGTTAGACTTTCTTGCAAGAGCACGCTCATATTGTTTCAAATAGTTGTTATCTGCCACAGAGTGTGGCTTGCACTTTAATTTTTCTTAAATGACATTTATTTGCATGTAAGAATTGGGGCATGTACCTGCTATGGCAGTCATTTGGTGGTCAGAGGACAACTCAATGTGAGTCTGTTCTTTCCTCCAAAAAAGTAGACATAACTACAGTAGGCACATAAAAATTTATGGTAGAACAACCTTAGTCCTCGGTTGGGGAAATTCAAATATAAACCACAATGAGATGGAGGAGCAGGAGTAAATGGGGGAAAGGGAGTTGTTGGTAAGTATATACACTTTCAGACAGGAAGGGGTATGTGCTTCTGTGATGTGTACACTGGTTGCTAGCCATGGATTAGCATTGAATTAATGTCTATTTTGAAATTGCTGAACAGATTTTTTTGGCCCTGAACTTGCTGTATAGACTAGGCTGGCCTTGAACTCAGAGGTCTGCCTACGTCTGCCTCCTGTGTGTGCTGGGATTAAAGCTGTGCACCACCACACTGACTGAGATTTTAGCTATTTTCACCATGAAATTTGTGAAATGATAAATTACTTAATTAGCTTAATTTAATTATTATAAATTATAAGCTTATATCATCAGGGAATGACATTGTACTTCATAAATGTTTATGTCCAGCACTAAAAGATTTAATTAATTTTGAAAAAAAAAATCTACTAAGGCACTACTTTCTACCCAATGCCATAGTTCTATAAGAAAGATAAAGCAGGGCATAGTGGCACATTCCTGTAGTCCAAGCATTTGAAAGGCTGAAGCTTGAGGATCTGTGTGAGTTCAAGGTCAGCCTGGGTTGTTTAGATCCTACCTCAAAACCAAAAAGTGGGTGGTGAGTATGTGGAAAGTATACTAAATGGTAAGTAGGCAGATTATCTGTTACAGACCACATATGCACAATGAGATATAGTCAAACAATGAAATAATAATTAGCAATAAATATAAATGAAGTATTAAGGACTGAGGAAATAGCTCAACTGGTAAAGGCACTTTCCTTGCAAGCATGGAATCTTGAGTTAAGTCTCAGAATCCAGATAGAAATGGGTATGGAGCCTAGAGAGATGACCCAGTGATTAAAACCACTGACTGATCTTCCAGAGGACCCAGGCGTGATTCCCAGCACCCACATGGCAGCTCACAACCATCTCTAACTTATGCATGTGTAATTGGTACAAAACTCCAATTACAAATTAAGTAAATATTACAGAAAGATGTGAGTATGGCGGCACACTTATAATGTCAAGGTAGAGATCTCTGGGATTTATTGGCAAACCAGCCTAGTCTATTTGGCAAGTTCTAGGCCAGTGAGAAACTCTGTCTCTAGGTATATGAAAAATAACCACTGAGGTTTTCCTCTGGTCTCTGTATACACACACACACACACACACACACACACACACACACACACACACACA
>CAJQZJ010033952.1:1975163-1996537 GCA_907164525.1 Lophiomys imhausi
ACACACACACACACACACACACACACACACACACACACACACACACACACGAAAGAAATAAACAACCTGGTTGACCTTTGAAAATGTGAGGTTGCTCTGTGGTGGCACACATCTTTAATCTCAGTGCTTTAAAGATAGCCAGTCAGCATGGTCTACATAGCAAGTTCTTGGTCAGCAGGGCTGTGCAATTGAGACTCTGTCTCCAGATAAAAAAGGTATGAGGGTTCTTTTGGGGTTGAGGAAGAATTTCAGTTTGGTTGTTATAGTTATTCAACTATAAATTTACTAATAATGCAGATCATTGTATAAACAATCCAGTATATTATATGGTATTTGAATTCTTTTTTAATAAGGCTGTTATGGAAATAATAGTGGATGTGTATATGTAAGAAAAATTTTTGGAAGCATTTAGCAAATTATGTTTCAGTGTTGCAAACAACAGGACTATTGGTCGTAAATCATACACGATAAGATATTTAACAAATTAATGAAGCCTTCAAAACTTTTTTTTTTGGTCTCCAGATCCCTGAGCAACAGCCCATTACTTTGTGTAGTGGGGTTGAAGATACAAAGCATTATGAGGAAGCCAAGAAATGTGTAGAAGAATTAGCATTGTACCTGAAACCACTCAGCAGTGCTAGAGGTAAATAAACAAGTTTGTTTGTTGAGACAGGGTTTCACTATGTAGCCTTGGAGGGCCTGGGAACTCTCTATGTAGACCTGGCTGGCCACATTCTCAGAGATCCACCTGCCTCTCCTTCTCAAGGGCTGGGATTAAAGGTGTGCCCCACTAGATGCAGCCAAATATTTGTTACGGATACTTCTATTACCACAAAAATTGTGAGCTGTAAATGAATACTGATATAAAAAAACCTTTTCTTTCTCTCTCTCCTTCCTTTTTCACTCTTCTCCTTTTCACTCTTTCCTCTACTTAGTTTTCAGTGCTAGGTAAGCATTCTGCCACTGAGCTATCTATAATGCCAGCCCTAGTAAATGCTAATAACTTTATTTAATCATTGTAAACCAAACCTACTTCATGCTAAATAATATTATAAACCCATCAAATAAAGTAGTACTAAATCCACAGTTTTAGTTTTTCGGGACAGGGTTTCTCTGTATACGGCTGTCCTGTGTCCTGGACTCATTTTGTAGACCAGGTTATCCTTGAACTCACAGGGATCCACCTGCCTCTGCCTCTCTAGTGCTGGGATTAATGGCGTGCACCCCCATGCCTGGCTAAATCCAGAGTTTCTGTGGTATTAGAAATATGAATGACTTTAAAGTTCTATAACTGACTTAGCTTTCATACTAACTTGCATCGCTATTATAACCATCTTCTTAGATCTAGAACGCCCTCTTGATTCCTAAACAACTCAAGATTTAGCTATGAGACTCAAGCTGTCTATTCTTCAACCACCTCAGAGAGCTGAGAAGGATAAATATATCTGATTATATAGGAAGTGCAGGGCCTGCAGCTTCCAATACTAAGAAATGACAAACCAGTGACTACCTGGACAGTTCCCATTTTCTCTCCATACATTCCAGCATGGAGATGGTTAGAAGGTAGAAGGTTAAAGTCAGGGGCCAAATATGTATAAACTGGACATTGGGAAGGTATACTGGGCCATTTAACTCTCATAAATGTGGCATATTTAATTCTGCTGTTTTGTATAGAATTTACTGTTATAAGAGAAAGAACCATTTGTTGGATTGAAAAGGGAAGCTGTTGGGGGGGAACAGGGTGGAAGGGTGGGACGGGAAGGGGGAATAGGGAAGGGTTTGTGACTGAGATGTAACTTGAAGAAAAAATAATAAAGTACTTATATATAAAAAAAAAGAAATATGAATGACTGTAGAAATGACTGCATACAGTAGTGATTTAGGGGCTGGAGAGATGGCTTAGCAGTTAAGAGCACTAGTTGTTCTTCCGAAGGACCCGAGTTCATATCCCAGCACCCACATGGCAGTTCACAGCTGTCTGCAATTGCCAGGCGCAGTGGTGCACACCTTTAATCCCAGCACTAGGGAGGCAGAGGCAGGTGGATCTCAAGGAGTTCAAGGCTAGTCTGGTCTACAAAGTGAGTCCAGGACAGCCAGATATACACAGAGAAACCCTGTCTTAAAAAAAAAAAAAAAAAAAAAAGAAAAAGAAAAATAGTGATTTAGAAGCGCTTTCATCTTTTGACAGCTTTGGTTTTTGCTTGTTTGGTTTTGGTTTTTATTTCCCCTGTGGAGACAGGGTCTCATTTAGCCCAAGTTGGCTTTGAAGTTGCTTTATAGCCAAGTATAGCTTTGAATTTCTGATCCTCCTGTCTCTATCTTCCAAGTGCTGAGATTTACTAGTTTATGGGGTGCTGGGAATTAAGCCCAGGTTTTATGTATTCTACCAACTATATCCCCAGCTCTTATTTGATAACTCAGAATCATTGTCTAGTTTTAGTTGTATTTGTAGAAAATTTGATAAGAAAATGAATGTTGTCATTACCTTCCAGAAAGGGCCTGCTTGCTGTTTAACTATTTAAAAGATTATCCACTATGAAATAATATGCTGGAACTGTTAGGATGTCAGTATTTGGGTCTTGAATTAATTGCTAATATTTTCTGTCAGATTTTCTTCTATGATTAAATTGAGTAATAGTATTTTTCTTCTTTTTAATATTTATTTATTACTTCGGGTTATATCTCCATCACAGTGTCCTCTTTCCACCCCTCCCGGTTCCTCCCTCCCACCCTCTACCCCCTATCCCTTCCATCAAACTCTTCTGGAGTGTAGTGTCCCTACATATCAATCCCCCACCCCAGTTCAGCTGTCATATGAGGGCCAAGAACCTCCTCATATACTGGGGGCCTACAAGGCAGCACCACTAGGGCAAAGTGTCTCATTGATTTTGAATGTCACGAGTGATACCTACGTACATATATTTGTTTTACTTTTTAAATGTTAGTCTTGTATAGCTTTATTTATTTGCTTGTTTGTTTGTTTGTTTGTTTGTTTGTTTTGGTGTTTCAAGACAGGTATCTCTATGTAGCTCTGGCTGCCCTGGAACTCACTCTTCACTCTGTTGACCTTACTGGCTTTGAACTCAGAGATCTGCCTGCCTCTGACTCCCAAGTGCTGGGATTAAAGGCATGAGCCACCAAATGACTGGTTTTATTGTTTACTTTAAATACTCTCATAGGACTGAGAACTAGCCTACAAATCAGCTACTCCAAAAGAAGTGCTCCTGGATTATAAAATTGCACTGTAAACCTAGAAATAACTCCTTTGTTCTCCTCTGCAGGAGTGGGTCTGAATAGTACCACTCAGAGTGTTCTGAGTCGCCCAATGCAGAGGAAGCTTGTGACTCTTGTCCACTGCCAGTTAGTGGAAGAAGAAGGCAGGATCCGTGCTATGAGAGCTGCCCGATCTTTAGGTGAACGCACAGTTACAGAGCTCATTCTCCAGCATCAGAATCCTCAGCAGCTGTCCTCTAATCTCTGGGCAGCAGTCAGAGCTAGGGGCTGCCAGTTCCTTGGACCAGGTATATAATTAAAGTTTGTTTGTTGCTGTTGGCTGCCCACTCACCCTTACTAGGTATTCTAAAAGTATCAGGTAAAAACCCTTAAGTAATGTACAAACCCTTATCTTTTGTTATATTTTGTTTCAAGCACAGTTCTATTTGACAATCCCAGCTTGTTAATTTTTCAGATAATTCACAGATTTTTCTCCTGATAACAAAAGGTTATTGGTGTTATTATTATTCATTGAAATTTTTTCTCTATATTAATCACTTATCTACTTAATATAATAAGACAGAGTTGCCCATAAACTTGGCTTTAAAAATGTAGTCATAAACACATTGTATTGTTTGGGTTATTGTTTTTTTGAGACAGAGTTTTTTTGTATAGCCCTGGCTGTCCTGGAACTCACTCTATAAACCAGGCTGCCCTCGAGTTCAGAATGGTGGAATTAAAGATGTGTACCACCATGCCTGGCTTATTGTATTGCTTGTTAATGGCCCATAATTATGTTGCTCTTCAGTGGCTTTATGTCATCTTTGCTCACAATATATTTTGATTGTATGGTTTTCTTAGCAATGCAGGAGGAAGCTCTGAAGCTTGTCTTGCTTGCCTTGGAAGATGGTTCTGCGTTGTCACGGAAAGTGTTAGTTCTCTTTGTGGTGCAAAGACTGGAGCCACGTTTTCCTCAAGCCTCTAAAACCAGCATTGGACATGTTGTTCAGCTCCTGTACAGAGCTTCCTGCTTCAAGGTATGAACCTAATGCAAGTTCAGCTTGAAATAATGCCTTTTCTCCAAACTTAAACATTGATCTTGAACTTTAATAAAATTACCTGTACTTGTCAGAAAATACCAGCTTTTTTTTTTCTTTTTAAAAGACGGCAGATTGCCAGGAGTGGTGGCACATGCCTTTAATCCCTGTACTCAGGAGGAGGCAGAGGCAGGCGGATTTCTGTGAGTTCAAGGCCAACCTGGTCTACAAAGTGAGTCCAGGGCAACCAGGGATACACAGAGAAACCCTGTCTGGGGGAAAAAAAAAGGCAGATTGTATAATACTCTAGTTAAATCTTGTTGTATTATTATTGGGGTCAGTTTGTTTGGGATATTTTTGGTTTGTCTGTTTGCACTGAACCCAGAGCTTTGCACATGTTAGACAGTAACACTTGTTACTGAAATACAGCCTCAACTCTTAACTTTATATGAAGAGATTAATTATCTATATTTTCCCATGTCTTAGTTAGAATTTCTACTTAGTTAGGGTTTCTACTGCTGTGATATAACACCAGGGCCAAAAGCAACTTGGGGAGGAAAGAGTTTGTTTTGCATATACTTCTACACCATAGTCCATCACTGGAGGAATTCAAGGTGGGAATTGAGGCAGAGTCCATGGAGGGATGGGTGCTTAGTCAGCTTGCTACCTTATAACCCCAAGACCACCAGCCCAGGGATGACACTGCCCACACTGAGCTGGGCCCTCCTATGTAAATATAACTTTTAAATTATATTTATGTAATAATTATTAATACCAACCAACCCTAAGAACTTTAGAAGGATACCAATCCTCAAGCGCAGGTCCTTGAGGGCATCTGGTTAGCAGTCTGTCTGCAGGAACCCTGCAGTAGTGGTCATTCAATGGTCACTTGGCATCTGCTGCTACCTCGCTTTAGCTTGGATGTGAGGCCTCCTAAGTCAGCCAAGACTGTCCTTGGTGTTGTAGCCTTGCCTGGGGGCCTCCTCTGTTCACTGGTCAGGGGTCGAACTCCTGCCTGTTTTCGTGGTCTCTTCAAATGTGCCTCATGCCTCGGTCACTCGCTGCTGCAGGCCCATGGATGTATGTAGTCTCAGGCCACTGTGTTCACCCTCCAGAAGATGCAGCTCCACCCACAGCTCTCCTCGGCAGCTGGTTCTCACAAACTTTCTCTGAGCAGGTCCTGTGCCATGCCTCTTGTGCCAGCCTGAGCTTACTTGTAGGTGCAGCCTTCCGCAACCTTTTCTCGGCCTTCTTGGTATGGCTTGTGGCAGGAGCACCTTTCCATGGCCTTTTCTCAGCTTTCTCCTCTTGTCTCCTGGGCTGGTCTTGCTTTCTGTGACAAGGCACCTGACCACCTGATTCTCACTGCCTCAGGGATGGTATGGCCTAGCCCCTGGTTAGCCCATCTCTGTTTGAAGTCTGGCCCTTTCTGTCAGCATGTTGGCACATGTCAGCTTCACACCTCCATCTCTCATGCCCCCTTTTTTGTGTTCTGCCACCACATCTTTAAGTAGGGTACTGCTCTCAAGGTCCCTGGCCACACCCGTCCACGGGGCACTGTTCTCTGCATCTCTCCTTGGCTTTTCAACTGGGTTCAGCCCAACTTTGGCAGCTATCTTTCTAGTGTCTTTCTTTTTTTGTTTGTTTGCTTTTTTTTTTTTTTTCGAGACAAGAGTTTCTCTGTGTAATATGGATGATGTCCTGGACTCTGGACTCACTTTGTATACCAGGCTGGCCTCCAACTCACAGTGATCTGCCTATTCCTACCTCCTGAGTGCTGGGATTAAAGGCACACACCAACTTGCCTGGCTCTAGCAACTTTCAAAGAGTGGGAGTGTCCAGCAAGCTGAGAAGTGTTGAGAAGCAATGCCAAGCCAAAAGCCCTTTCCAGTTTCCTGGGCTTTCCTTCTTATACAGAGTTCCTTCTCATTGGTTGCCCAGGACCATAATCACTGCCAGGTGCCAGGCTGATTCAATAGAAATCCAACCTCCACCACACTCCCACATCAATTATTGATCAAGAGAATGTGCCATAGGCTTGTCTATACACCCACCAGTGTAGTGGGAGCATTTTCTCAATTGAAGTTCTATCTTCCCGAATGCCTATATTATATCTAGTTGACGTAAAACTAGCCAGCACACCTTAAGCAATATTGGTCCAAATAGAGTTGCTGAAGCAGTAATAAGGTTTTTGAGAGTTTCTTCCTTATGGATTTGTATTTGTACAGTTCCAGCCATTCAGTCACCATTTGGCTTTAATGTAAATGATAATACTGGGGCATACTTTCTCATATTCCAGGTTGAGTCTGCTGCACCTCAAACGTTGATACCCACCAAGTGTTGCTTTATTTATTGTCTTCTTAAAATAAAATGTGTTTTCTGATATAACCTGTCACCAATACTTCATGATCCTGCTAGCTGTAAAGAAATCTATTCCTGAAATCACTATAATTCAACTGATAACTCTACTGAAAGGGGGTCTCAGTTTTTCATATGGACTTGCAATCAAAATTACTTTTTCCAGTCCTGTGTTTCTAAATATGATATTTCACATTTATTGTAATGGTTAGAAAGAATAATGTGATTCTTCAGTGAATGTAATTTAGAATATATTTCAGAATGTCTGTATGCTTTCCATGTTACATATTCTCTACTAACAAAGACAGATATAATATAAAGACAGATATAACAGAAGCTTTCCTAGATAGAGCCCTTTCTTAGCGTGTGTGACTCCCTGGGTGAGCCCTAGTATCATAGTCAACCAATAAAGCATTAACAAATTTTTGGGTTTTTTTTTTTTTTTTTCGAGACAGGGTTTCTCTGAATATCTCTGGCTGTCCTGGACTCGCTTTGTAGACCAGGCTGGCCTCGAACTCACAAAGATCTGCCTGCCTCTGCCTCCCAAGTGCTGGGATTAAAGGCGTGCGCCACCACCGCCCGGTGCATTAACAAATTTTTAAATGGAACTTTGTTGTGTTTGTTTGAGACAAATTTAAGTGTGTAGTTTGGCTGGACTACATAACTCAGCAATCTTTCTGCCTCAGTTACCATTGTATGGCATTGTATCTAGGTATAATATTTTTAAAATTCTATATATATAATTTATATATGTATAAATAAATTCTATATTAATACATATATACTGAAATTTTATGTATTTAGTATAATTTGGGGAATGGGTGTGCATGTGTCACTGTGCATATGGAGGTAAGAGGACAGGCTGTGGGTATTAGTTCTCTTCTTTCACCAAGTGGACCCCAGAAATTGAGCTCAAGTCGTCAGGCTTTACATGCTGGCCCTAGAAAAAAGTAGTTAAGTCATTCATTAGTCATTTTGTTTAGTTATTACTTTTATGTGTATATGTGAGTGTATGCCATATGTTTGTCATATTCCCTGAAGCTGGAGGTACAGGTGTTTGTGAGCTACCGGACAAGGATGCTGGGAACTTGGGTTCTCTAACGGACTAGCAACTGCTCTTAACCCTCTGAGCCATCTCTCCAGCCTGTAACCTTTAAAGAAAATAAATTTTAAAAAATTTATTGTTAGTGCCATTGCCCATG
The DNA here is from genome assembly GCA_907164525.1 of Lophiomys imhausi. NCBI lineage: Eukaryota > Metazoa > Chordata > Mammalia > Rodentia > Muridae > Lophiomys > Lophiomys imhausi. The sequence continues at coordinate 1,982,974 of CAJQZJ010033952.1, forward strand.
TGTTCATGCTACATGAGTGTATATGCACATCCATGCCGTGGCACAAATGTGGCAGTCACAAGACAGTTTTGTGGACTAGGTTCTCTCCTTCCATTTTTATGTAGGTTCTGGGGCTTGAATTGAGGTTATCAGGGTTATACAGCACATGACTTTACCTGCTAAAAGTTGTCTTGCTGGCCTATTTGACCTCTCAGTACACTACAGCTTCAGGTTTTTTGGTTTTGGGTTTGGTTTTGGTTTTTTGAGACAGTTTCTCTGTGTAGCCCTGAGTGTCCTGGACTCAACTTTCCAGACCAGGCTGGCCTCAAACTCACAGAGATCCGCCTGCCTCTGCCTCCCAAGTGCTGGGACCAAAGGCATGCACCACCACACTGGCTTGGCTGTAGTATTTTTAATGTGAGAGCTCGTTAATGTTCTTGATTATTTTTAGGGTGATAAAGGTGCTAAGGATATAGCTCAGTGTTAGAGTGCTTTTGTATGCCCAAGGCTCTGGGTTCAAACCACAACCCAAAATAAAATATCCAGGGAGCCAATGTATCATCTAGAAAGCATTATTCTACCTTTTAAAGAGGGTTAGCCTATCTTGAGGAAGTATTTTCATATATGTACATGTTTATTTAGACTTTTAATTTGTCTTTGGGAAATGGCAAAGAATAGTTAAGTTTTTCTGACTATAGTACTTGATTTTGTGTTAGTTCACCTGACTTCCTAATGAAAGGTTTAGTTAGACCATACTTTATTATTAAATGATGAAATGTTAGCTTCTTTTAACACCTATTCTTGATTCTTACTTGATTCTTTCTCTGAGATTGTGGTTTTTGTTTGTTTTTTTGGGGGGGGGTTGTTTTTTTTTTTTTTGGGTTTTTTTTTTTTTTTTTTTTTTTCATTTTTCAAGACAGGGTTTCTCTGTGTATCCCTGGCTGTCCTGGACTCTTTGTAGACCAGGCTGGCCTTGAACTCACAGAGATCCACCTGACCTGCCTCTGCCTCCCGAGCACTTGGATTAAAAGTGTGTGCCACCATGCCCAGCCATTACATACAGCTATGAGTTGCCATATGGTACTGGGATTTGAACCCGCATCCTTTGGAAAAACAACCAGTACTCTTAACCGCCGAGCCATCTCTCCAGCCCAAGTGTGTGCTTTTTGCTTAATAAAACCCAGTATTGCTCTAGAAAAAATAAAAAGGACTAAATTTTTAAATCTTTTCAAGTGTGATCTATAATTTCTGACTAAAGTAGTCTGAAGTGTTTTTAGATAGAAAGCTTGAAAATGGGAATTTTCTACTATAATGATATGGATCCTTATGGGAATAACATGTTAACACAATATTTTTTGGGGGGGGCAGTATAGGGAATTAAGCACTTTGCCATGAGGTACAGCTCCAACCTCCAGATATGTTTTTTAATGTTTTAAAGAATTGGTGATTCTAGGCTAGAATTTTTTTTAATTTTAAATCTTTGGCCTAAATCCAGCTTGACTCAAAGTATAAGTTACTGGGATACAATAGCTCTTACATCAGATGTGCTTTAATTTAAGAATTAAAATGAGTTAATATAGTAATATAATGGTTTAATTAGGTACCATAACCAGGTAACATATGCCAAGTGTTCAATAAAGGTAGCTGTAAAAAATATCTGAATAAAATGTGCAGACACAAATGGAGGTCAGAGGTCAGCATCAGATGTCTTCCCCCAGTTGCAGTCTACTTTACTTTTTGTGGGGGTCCCATAACCCTGGGCTTACTGATTGAGTAGCTGGGTACATGCCTACTGAGCTCTGTTTATGTGTCATCAGTGCTCTTTCTAAACCTAGGACTAAAGTCGTGACTTCCCAACCCCCCAGTTAGTTGGTACTGGGGATCTGAACTCAGATTGCAGATCCTCACATGGGCTTGTTTTTGTTGTTATCTGTGTTTGAAACAGAGTTTTATAGCCCTCCCTGATCTTGCAATTGTTATATAGACAAGGCTGGAATTTCTTATGGTCTTGCTTCCACCCCCTGAGTATTAAATTTGCAGGTGAGTACTATCACGTCCAACTGCAAGTTTTATATTAAAAGATATTATTATTATTACAGTCCAGCATCTCATGCTGTATGCTTTTTGGTTGTGGTCTGTCTCAAAAACTCCATAGAGAAATTAAGAGAAGTTCAAATTACTCATATTTAAAATCAGACACATTGGAAGGTCTTTAGTTATTAGTGTCAGATAACTTAATGCTAGGCAAGCCCTAGAGTCACGGTATGCATTTATGAAGAAGAAACATACTATTTTAAAAAATAATTGCACTCATTAAATATTTTCTTAATTCTAAAAAATGCCTGTATACATACATGTATCTGTTAAATTCTATACTGTTTGAATTTTTTACCTACACATCATTCTTTCTGTAAGAAGATTTTGACATCTGTGGCTGGGTGTGATGTTGTATACCTTTAATCCCATCTCTTGGGTCAGGGTGGGGGGGTAGAGGCAGACAGATCTCTCTAAGTTCCAGGCCAGCCAGACCTATATAGTGAGACACTGTCTAACAGAAAAGTAAGATTTTGACATCTATAATGGGAGATGTTTTGAAGGTAGGATGGTGTGTTCTATTTTTATCTTGCTATTGCTGCTAAAAAGAAAGTTGTTATTTTGAAGCTTTTTGCTGGGCTTGTAAGATTCATCTTAGGACCCACATGGTAAAAGAAGAGAACTGATTTCTGGGAGTTGTCCTCTGTGTATGCCTGCTACATAAGGGCCACATCAAACCAGGACACTCATAGTACATTGTATTTTTTTCTAAGTTACTTTTTTCCTTTTTTTTGTCCTACATGTGTTTATATAAAGTATAAGAGCTTTTGTCTGTTGTTAGATTGTTTTGTGTGTGTCTTTTTAGGTCACCAAACGTGATGAAGACTCTTCTTTGATGCAACTGAAAGAAGAATTTAGGACTTATGAAGCTCTGAGGCGAGAACATGACTCTCAGATAGTACAAATTGCTATGGAAGCAGGTTTAAGGATTGCACCAGATCAGTGGTCCTCTTTGCTCTATGGAGACCAATCTCACAAATCTCATATGCAGTCCATTATCGACAAGGTAGGGTCTTTATTGTACCTTCATAAATAACTTTGGAGTCTTGATAATGTATTATTTTGTAATTATTTAGCAAATAAATATTAATGTAGATAGTGTATGTCAGTCTTCTGTAAATGAAATTCAGTATGCCCAGGCATTGTTATAGCTAGTCCTATCAGAATGACAGTTTGCCTCTGTACAAACATTTGGTTAGTGTTATGATGCTTCAACCAGTGCTCCTCCGTGTACTTTGTCATCCACTCTCTTCCTTTATCTATTGCCTGAAAAAGCCAGAAGACAAGTGAGTTTCCTGGAGCTGGAGTTACAGGTAGTTGTGAACTACCTTGTGGATGCTGGGAACTGAACCATATCTGGGAGAGCAGCCATGACTTGTAACCACTGAGCCAACTCTCCAGCCCCTAAACCCTGTTTCCAAATGCCTCTTAATCTTACATAGTGGCCTTTTAATGAATGTCTATCAGATGTATACCTTGAAACTTTATGATTCCCACACAGAATAATTTTGCATATACTAAAATTTTTACCTTCCATGGTGAGTTTGATGAAATTTTCAGTTACCCTGTTTTTATTTTATTGACTGGTTTTTGTTTCGTTTGTTTGGTTTTTGGTTTTTCAAGACAGGGTTTCTCTGTGTAGCTCTGGCTGTCCTGGAACTCACTCTATAGACCAACCTGGCCTTGAATTCACAGAGATCCACCTGCTTCTGCCTCCCAGACTGCTGGGACTAAAAGTGTGCGCTGCCACTACCTGGCTAGCTCACTGTTTTGATGTAAAGACCACTACAGTAGATGTGACTATTAGGTTTAACTCTGTTGTTTATATCTAATGAGGAAATATATGTGTTTCTCTTAAAACTGGAGTAATACTGTAACCATTGATGCATATCAATCTAAAATATATTAATGCAGTACAGAAAGTTTTAAAACACTATGCAATATTATGTTTTAGTATGCTAAATAATACTGGTATTTAGTTTTTTTTTTTTTTTTTTTAGAAGGAAGACCCATCTTTTTTTTTTTTTTTTTTTAAAGATTTATTTATTATGTATACAGTGTTCTGTCTGCAGGTATATCTGCAGGCCAGAAGAGGGCACCAGATTTCATTATGGATGGTTGTGAGCCACCATGTGGTTGCTGGGAATTGAACTCATGACCTCTGGAAGAGCAGCCAGTGCTCTTAACGTCTAAGCCATCTCTCCAGCCCGGTATTTAGTTTTTGTTATTTTTTTAAAAATACTTACAATTTCAGAAATGACTACCAACTTTAGAGTACACATTACATTTAATTTAGAAATAGGGTCAAAATTTAAGAGTATTTTTAAAAAAAAATAATGTATTGCTGAGCATGGTGGTATACACCTTTAATCCCAACATATGGGAGGCAGAGGCAGGTGGGTCTCTGTGAGGTCTAGGACAGCCTGATCTACAAAGCGAGTTCAAGAGAGCCAGGGCTATTACACAGAGAAACCCTATCTTGAAAAAAGAATTACCATTTACTAAATGCTGTGTGCCTAGATGATCTTAAGTAACTCATTTCTGGGCTGAAGAGATGGCTCAGAGGTTAAGAGCACTGACTGCTCTTCAGGAGGTCCTTAGTTCAATTCCCAGCAACCACATGGTGGCTCACAACCATTTTGTCCTGCAGGCATACATGCACACAGAACACTGTATATATAATAAATAAATCTAAAATTTGTTTTTAAAAAAGTCATATTATCCCTGCTATACAGAATCAGAGAAGCTTGTACACTTTGCAAATCACCTAGGTTATTGTTTTAGTGTTGTATTGCTGTGAAGAGGCACCATGACCCTGGTGACTCTTGTTAAGGAGAGCATTTAATTGGAGCTTGCTTACAGTTTGAGAGGCTTCTCCTTATGGTAGGAAGCATGGTAGCATATCGGCAGACATGGTAGCTGAAAATTCTACATCGGGATCTTCAGGCAGCAGGAAGAGAAAGCCACTGAGCCTGGCTTGGCCTCCTGAAACTCTAAAGCCCAACCCTAGTGACACACTTCCTCCAACAAAGTCACACTTACTACAGAAAAGCCACATCTCCTAATCCCTATCAAGTAGCATTGCTTGCTAATGATCAAGCATTGAGATATTTGCGCCTATGGGGGCCATTTCTATTCGAACTACGACAGTTATGAATAATAAAGGTCATTTGAATCTTGGTATGCTGGCTTTAGAATATATTTGTAATCATTAAATCTCTTACCACACCAATCTTTCTTTCCTTGTTCCCAAACATGACACTTTTTGAATAACAAATAGATTGAGAAATGAGCTTTATTTTGTTTTTCTGTTTGGTCTATAACTGTTTGCAACTCTTCCTTGAGTACCTTTGTATTAGTCCGGGTTCTCTGTGGTGCTAGAACTTAAAGAATGAATCTCTCTATACATATAGAAAGGGGGTTTAGCCGGGCGGTGGTGGCGTACGCCTTTAATCCCAGCACTTGGGAGGCAGAGGCAGGCGGATCTTTGTGAGTTCGAGGCCAGCCTGGTCTACAAAGTGAGTCCAGGACAGCCAAGGATACACAGAGAAACCCTGTCTCGAAAAACCAAAAAAAAAAAAAAAAAAAAGAAAGGGGGTTTATTAGAAAACAGGCTGAAATCCAGCAAATCCAACAATGGCTGGCTATGAATGGAAAGCCCAGGAATCCAGTAGTAGCTCAGTCCACAAGGCTGGATGTCTCAGCTGGTCTTCAGTATATGCCAGATTCCTGAAGAGTCAGTTCTAATGCCAGTGAAGGAAAGAATTTGCTAGCAAGGCAAGAGCAAGCAGGAAAATAACAAAAACTTCCTTCTTCCATGTCCTTTATATAGGCTACCAGCAGAAGGTGTGGCACAGATTAGAGGTAGGTCTTCCCACCTCAAAGATCTAGATTAAAGGCCTGTCTTCCTCAAAAGATCCAGATGAGAAGTGGCTCTTCCTACTTTAAATTAAGCAAAAATCCCTCACAGGTGTGGCCTCCATTTTTGGTTTTAGTTAATTCCAGGCAACCAAGAATGGCCATCACAACCTTTAAATTACTGGCAGCTCCTAGGTTAGAACACCTGTAATTGTACAACTAACTGGTTATAACTTAATGAAACCCTGGTAACAATATTATAAGAGCTTTCTATCTCTGAAATGAAATTTGGCTCATTTTTCTATAGATTCTAGGACTTAGCTATAATACATACAGTAAACTAAGGTTTCTGCAGTAATTTTGTCTCATCACAGTTGAGTTTCATGTCCAGAGATCCTTGTATAACCAATAAGTAAAGTGTGCAATATGTATGAGTCTTTTGTAATTAAACAGGGCCATATAAGATAGAACATCACAATGGGAATATTTTTTATGTGCACAGTGGTCCAAAGAGATACTTTGTTGAATGACTGTTAAGCACTTGATTGTTCTGTGCTTTTGTTTCTTACGGTTCTTTGTGGTGGCATTATTTTGTGTTGTTTTTCTCAGTTTTTTTTTTTTTTTTTTTTTTTTTTTTTGGATTTTCGAGACAGGGTTTCTCTGAATATCTCTGGCTGTCCTGGACTCGCTTTGTAGACCAGGCTGGCCTCGAACTCACAAAGATCCGCCTGCCTCTGCCTCCCAAGTGCTGGGATTAAAGGCGTGCGCCACCACCGCCCGGCTTGTTTTTCTCAGTTTTAAAGATTGAACCCAAGGGGGCTGGAGAGATGGCTAAGCCAGTTAAGAGTAGTGGCTGCTATTTCAAAGGACCGGGTTCAAATCCGAGTACCCACATGGCAGTTCACAGCTCTCTCTAATTGCCAGGCATGGTGGTCCACATCTTTAATTCCAGCACTCGGGAAGTAGAGGCAGGTGGATCTCTGTGAATTCAAGGACAGCCTGGTCTGCAAAGTGAGTCCAGGACAACCAGGGGTACACAGAGAAACCCTGTGTGGAAAAACAAAACAAAGATTGAACCCAAGGCCCTTTAAATGCTCCCCCCACATTAAGCACGTTATAACTTTTGCAACTACTGAAATGAAATTTTTAATTAATTAATTTAAATTTAAATAACCAAACATTAACTAAGTCTGTTACACTGTAAAGCACAAATTGAGACTTTATTAGAAATAATAAGAAAGTATTAATCCTAATGACATGGAGAAAGAAACATGAGCTAGCAATTCACAAAGAAGATACATTAGCATATCCAGTTGCTAGGAACGAATTCAGCCTCAGTAGTGAATAAAGAGTATATATCTAGAGCTGTTCATAGTGGTACATGCCTCATTTCTAGCATGCAGGAAGATCGAGAGTCCACATTCAAAACGGCAATTAAGATACACATACTGATTGAGTTTATTTTTAAAATTATAAGTCTGCTAAAACACAAAGGCATATCAGGATTCTAATGGTAGTAATAGTAATTTCTGTGCTTTAAAAACATTTACCACCAGGCACGGTGGCACATGCCTTTAATCCCAGCACTCAGGAGGTAGAGGCAGGTGGATCCCTGTGACTTAGAGGCCAGCTTGGTCTACAAAGCGAGTTCAGGACAGCCAGAGCTGTTATACAGAGAAACCTTGTCTTGAAAAAAAAAATTACCATTTACAGAATGATCTTTTGAGGGAGAAAAATTGTCCTCTGTATTAAACTGCTGAAAGAGCTAAATGTTTTCAAGTAAGAACTCATAGTTTACTGTTACAAATTCAGTGCTTTCCCAGTTGAAAATTATATATACAAATGGCCAGCAGAAGGGAGTCTGTGTGAGAGTATGTCTCATTGAGTTTCAGAGAAATACACAACATTCAAGAATATATATATATATTGTTTTTTTTTTTTTCTGGTTTTCCGAGACCGTTTCTCTGGACTCACTTTGTAGACCTGTCTGTCTTTGAACTCTCAGAGATCTGTCTGCATCTGCCTCCTAAGTGCTGGGATTAAAGGCTTATGCCACCACACCCAGCAATCAGAATATTTTAAAAATATTTATTGACAATTTCATCTTGATCACATCTACTCAGGCTGTCCTTCCTCTTTTTTCCTATCCCCACTCTCAAAGTGACACCTTCCTCCTACCTTCATACTCTCTTTATGTTTTTTCACAATAACCCATCGAGTCCAGTTAGCAACACCTACATACATATTAGCATGTGACCATCCATAAGAACATGGTCAACCTACCAGGGGCACATCCGTGAAGAAAAATAACCATCTCTTCTCAGCAGTCATCAACTGTCAATAACTTCTTAGCTAGGGGTGGAGTCATTCTTTGATATGCCCGAGTGATGACTGGCTTGATCTTTGTGCAGGTAACCATGGCCACTGTGAGTTCATGAGCACAACTATGTCATTCTAGAAGATACATTTTACAGTACTTCTTCCCATCCTCCAGCTTTTATATTCTTCACACTTTTCTACAAGTCTTGGTGGTGATACTGGTGATGTTATAGAGATGTCCCATTTAGGTCTGAATGTTCAACAGTCATTTCTTCTCAGAACTTTGACCAGTTATGAGTCTCTGAACTAACTGCTCCCTGTGCAGAAAGAAGTGCCTCTGAGCAAGGTTGAGAAAAGCATTGATCTATAGGTATAGACAAAATATTGAGGCAGTTTGATGACATGTCCATCTAATAAAACAAGTGTATGTTCACCTACAGGGCCTATGACCTCCTTGGCCATAGGCTTTTCATAGGTTTACAATGCCAGATGTGAATTCCAGATATGGAACAGGTTTATATTCCAGTTTTAAAAGTCTCTTGGTTATCCCAGTAACCTTGATGCCACATTGCATTGAGGCCACTGCTTACCTGGGCAGATTAGTTAGAATGCAGGGTTCACTGTTGGGTGAGATCATTGTTGACTTGTCTCCCCTAGCAGCCTGCATAGAGCGGTATAGCACCACAAAAGCTAGCCAAGAGGAAGGAAGGTTCCTTGTCAGTTCCAATTTGATTTCTCTGTGTCTCACAATCATATTGTAAGAGGATTTTTTTTCAACTGTACTAGACATTTGAAGTTATTTAGACTTTAATATATAAAAAATTCGGTTTGTACAGTTTATATATTTAGTGTCATGATATTTGGTCTTAAGAACTTGATCTCATTCAGTATGACTGTATTCAGTGGCATTGTTCTTAGTATTATCTGACATTATCTCTAGATTATCCTCTCAAATTTCGGGTATTTAGAAGGACTACCAAGAACCCTATTAATATGGTGATATCGGGAGAAAGACCTCACATTTGAAATGTGTGATAGCAGAGGAACATAGTATTGTACACAGGGTACCAAGCTGTGAATAGAGAGGAAGCTCCTGTTTGGGAGCATGTAATTCAGTCTGGCCAAAGCATAGGTTAGGTGGAAGATAATAAAGTCAATTTTAAACACTGCAGGTGTAAATAAACTATTTTTAAAGAGTCTTTGGGGAAATTAATGTCTACCTTTTTCTTTTAAGTTGCAGACCCCTGCCTCTTTTGCACAGAGTGTTCAGGAGCTAACAATTGCTCTCCAGCGGACTGGAGACCCAGCGAACTTGAACCGACTAAGACCTCATTTGGAGCTACTAGCAAACATTGACCCTAGTCCAGGTAAAGCCAAGAGAAGTTAGTGGACTATTTACGTGTACCTCAGCCCTGGTTGGTGATTCTTCAGTTATCTTTTGTTACATTCCTCTAAAGTTTCCCAAAAGTAGATTTCCCAGATATTTTCAGCAATATTTTAGGGTTTTCCCCATATAACATGTTCTTTGTTTCAGTCGTTCACTTCAACTAAAATTCATGTAATGCTTTATATTATGCTGCTTAGCTCACTAAAATTTCTTAATTCATAATTCTCCTGCCACAGCATGCTCTATTTTACCTTTTCATTTCTTTGTTACAAATCAAGTTTTCTCAGCTTTTCTTTGGTTGTATTTCCATTTTCCCATCTTCTCATACCTTGTTCTGTTAATTATTATCTTTCTTTCTTACCTTTAGTTGGGCATTTCTTTCTCACCTCTCCTTGACCTGAAAATATACTCAATGGCCTGGTACTTGAACAGTATTTTCACCCGACATCCTCTCAAAGTTTACTCCTACTGCAGAGCTAAATCTACATACTGTTCACTGTAGTTTCCTAGTCATTACTTTTAAAGATGACTTCTGAGTTCTTAAACTACTTCATGTGGGCCAGGTATGGTAGTGCATGCCTTTCATACCAGCACTCCAGGAGGCAGGAGGCAGGCTTATCTCTGTAAGTTCAAGGCCAACCTGATCTACAGAGTGAGTTCTAGACCAGCCAGGGCTACACAGAGAGAAACCCTTAACTCGAAAAACTACTTTGTGTGTTTTCAGCAGTTACTAATATTGGATGCCTCTTCTTTGATACAGAAAAGCTTCTGCTTTGTTTTTTTATGCATCATGCCCCTCCGCCCCATCCACAACAGTGCTGCCTGTGGAACTGGTTCCTTTGATTCTTAGCATCAAGCGTTACTTCTGTATAAAGTAGATTTCCAGAGCTCTGTCAGTGCTAGTGGCATCACTCTAGACCCATTTCCTCAGTAAATGCTTTCTGACACTCCGCATCATCTGTTCGTATTTCAAAATGAGTTCATCTTTGATGCCTGCTCTTCTAGCTCTTTCTGGGTGGTCTTTCACCTGTTCTACAAACCTTTTGAGATGGAGGTTTTAATCTGTTGTTCTTTTGTAAGTCCCTCTGACCCTCTTTTCCTTTATTTTCAAACCTGAATCTCCCTCCCAGAATTGAAATGCCAGCCTTTAAAACCCAATTCACATGCCATCAAAAGTAATCTCATACAGAATTCATCTATGAAAATTTCTTCTCACTTTATTTTGTGTATTTGTTAGTATGTTTTGTGCATGCATGCATGTGTACGTGTGTATGTGTTTGGAGGCAGTTTAAGAGAAAAGGGTTATTTTAGCTCACAGTTCAAGGTACAGTCTATTATGGCAGGGAACTCAAGCCAGAGGGTGCTTGAAACAGCTCACATAGCATATCCACAATCAGGAAACAGAGAGGGATGGATGAATATCACAGTTAAGATGGATCTTTCTATATAAGTTAACATAATCAAGAGAATACACCACAGGCATATCCAGAGACCCATCTTTCAGGTGATTGTAAGTCTTTTTAAGTGGGTGCCACTAACCATTGCAGGCGAATAAGTGTCTGAAAGCTGCATAAAGATCAACCTGATTGTGCACTAGTTTAATATTGGTTAAAACATTGAATAGGATTATAGGTTCTCCTAGGTGGTAGTGACACACTTTTAGTCCTAGCACTTGGGAGGCAGAGGCAGGCGGATCTCTGTGAGTTCAAAGCCAGACTGATCTATAAAGTGAGTCCAGGACAGCCAGGGCTACACAGAGAGACCCTGTCTTGAGAAACAAAACAACAACAACAATAACAAAAAATCTAAACAAACAAAAGATTATAGGTTATGTTTAATTTTATAGATGCTCCTCCTCCAACCTGGGAACAGCTAGAGAATGGCCTGGTTGCTGTACGTACAGTAGCGCATGGACTGGTCGATTATATCCAGAACCACAGCAAAAAGGGGGCGGATCAACAGCAGGTAAGGGGTGGTCCTTAGAGACTGTCAGAAGGGACCTAGAAACTGGTCACTGTCGGTGTGGGCCCAAAATAAAGACCGTGACAGGACTAGTTTAAGAGTCTGACTGGAGGGGCTGGAGAGAGGCTCAGTGGTTAAGAGAACTGGCTGCTTTTCCAGAGGACATAGTTCAAGTCCCTGCACCCACCTAGTAGTTCACAGCCTCCTTTAACTCCAGTTCCAAGGGAATCAGATGCCCTATTCTCACCTCCGTGGGTACCATGCATGTATGCAGGCAAAACACCCATTCATATAATTTTTTAATTATTTTTTAAAGACTCTGATTGTAGAAATTATGTTAGCAGTATGTTAGTTTTGCTTCAATAATTTTATCTGACATTAATTCTTATTTATCAGTGTTCTGGGGTTATTTCACATTAGATATAGCAAGATTTGATGGATAAAAGTGGATTCTGTGGTAAAGCTTATTCCATTTAAAAATGATTACTCTCTTCACTTTATATTACATTTCACTTTGATAGTGTCACTTTTTGGTACCAATGCTGTATCTCTAGTACTTTTCAAATATTTGTAGATGGTTTTTCTGTGTTAGTATTTTAAGGAATTTCATTAATAATGTTTTTTACACTAGTGTACCAAATCATCTTCTAATTTTAGAACATTTTGTAATGTATAAGTTTATTTATTCATCTTATATCCTGATTGCAACCATTCTCCTCCCCTTCTCAGAAAAGGGGAGTATGCCATCCCACCCCAGCAAATCGAATCGCACCAGGGCTGAGTGCATCCTCCTCCACAAAGGCCAGGCATTGTAGCCCTGCCAGAGGGAAGTGACTGAAAAGCAGGCATCAGAGTCCATGTCAGAGGCAGTCTGTGCTCCACTTGCTAGGGGACCCACATGATGGCCAAGCTGTCCGCCAGCCATATACATGTGAGGGGACCTAGGTCCAGCCACTCATGCTCCTTGATTGATGCTCCAGTCCCTGTGAGCCCCCATGGGCGCAGGCCAGTTAACTCTGCTGGTCTTCCTGTGGAGTTCTTGTCCTGTCTGGGTTCTTCTATCCTCCCCCCGCCCTTCCACAAGACACCCCTAACTCCACCTAATGTTTGACAGTAAGTCTCAGCATCTGTTTGGGTCCTCTCCTGCATGCTTCTCAGACCTCTGAGAAGCTCATGTCTGAAGGCATAGCAGAGTATCGTTAATAGTGACAGGGGTTGGACCTCTCCCTTTGAGTAGGTCTCAGGTTGGGCCAGTCATTGGTCGGATACTCCATCAATCTTTCCTGTGTCTTTATTCCCCCACTAGAAGTCCTACCTAGCTAGAGGGAGGCCTCTTCAGTCTCCATATCCCCTGCTGCTAGGAGTCTCAGCTAGAATCACACCCATATCCTCCCTGGAGCTTACCCTGTCACCTGACTCCAGCTGGTTTCAAAGATGCTCACTCCCCTTGGTTTCCCATTTCTCTCCCAACCCTCTCACCACCTGTCCCTGCTCTCCCCACAACTGATCACCACTCTCCTTTCCCTCTTCTCTCCCTCTCCTACCCAGTTCCCTCTCTTCATCTGCTTCAGCTGTCTATTCTATTTCATCTTCTGAGTAAGATTCAAGCATCCTCCCTTGGGCTTTCCTAGTTACTTAGCTTCTTTGGGTCTATGGATTGTAATATGTTTATCCTGTACTATATGGCTAATATCCGAAAAAAAATTTTTCTTAGATTTATTTTTGTATATGTGTGGGCATACATGTGGAAGTGACAGGACAGCCTTATATTATAGGTCCTGGAGGGTTGGCAGCATCAACTACTAAAACATCTTGCTGACCCAGTTTTTGTGTTTTTTGTTAGGAGACAGTTATATGTTATTATATGAACACTAACCAAATATTAGAAGAGTATGCATCTTGAAAGTCTTTCTGGTTTTGTGTGTGTGTGTGTGTGTGTGTGTGTGTGTGTGTGTGTGTGTGTGT
>CAJQZJ010033952.1:1996547-2018037 GCA_907164525.1 Lophiomys imhausi
GTGTGTGTGTGTGTGTGTGTGTGTGTGTGTGTGTGTGTGTGTGTGTGACAGACAGGATCTCACATAGCCCACTGTTAATTCCACTGATTGAGCATAAAAACCATTACCCAGATTCTTTGGCTAAATTATGCAAGCTTTATTTATTGTCAGACAGAGCTCTCTCTCTAAATTGAGGTTTGAGAAAATAGCATCAAACACAGGAGACTTTATTATTTGGGGCTTCTATTAGCCCCAAAACTGCAAGGTTTTTTGATTATGTATGAACTTGACAGAACATCACATGGATATCAGGGTTAGGGTATCAAACCTGTCAAATTCCAGAAAATGTATTAAAACATAATCAAACACAAGTTTTACAGAAAACAGGAATGAATTTATTTGACCTTGTAACAAGATGCCTTTAATCTTAAGATGGAGTAAGGCTGGTTCGTCACTATCCTAGCCATGAGCTCACTGTAGAGTTGAGAAAGATTTTGAACTCCTTGATCTTCCTGCCTCTACCCCTAAATACTGGAACTACTTGTATGTACCACCATGTCTGGTGTATATATTTTTAAAGTCTTAAACTCTAAAAAAAAGCCAGGTGTGGTAGCACAATGCCTTTAATCCTAGCACTTGGGAAGCAGAGACAGGCAAATCTTTGTGAGTTCGAGGCCAGCCTGGTTTACAAAGTGAGTCCAGAACAGTGATGGCTACACAGAAAAACCTAGACTCACCTGCCCCTCTGACTTAATGTCTTTCTTTCTTTAAATTTAGTAACCCATCAACTGCAGTTTGTACTATAGTTGTGTGGGGCTAACTAACGGAGCACAGTCAACATGCCTTGAGTCTTCCCTCCTTTGCAAGCCATCAACTGTTCAAAGCTCATTTGGGGGGAGGGCTCATAAGGCTCCTTTCACTCCCCAATAGAATGTTCACTGGCTCCCCCTTATGCAGGCAGTCCTACTCCTGCTGAGAATTTGGAGTACATTTGTCTTGTTATGTCCAGAAGACACTCTTGGCTCTGGTCTTCCCTGACCTCTGGCTTCTACAGTCTTTCTGCCAGACTTGTCATCCGTCCTTACAGTTAGAGAGAAACCATCTCTTCTCTAAGACTTGGTGAAGATATGTGTCTTGGCGTATCTTTAAACTATTTATTAATAACTTACTACCTTCCAGCCCACCAACCTGAGGCACATTAGAAGGATACTTCTCAGGTGCAAGTCCTTGAGGCAACTTGTCAGCAGTCCAGCCATATCACCCAATTCCAAAAGCAGCACAGCAATCAGCAGCAGCTCAGTGGTTATCTACCTCTGGTATCACGGTGGCAGTTGCTACATCCCCTGCTTGGGTCTGAGGTCTCTCCCCTCCTTTTGAGTTTGTTGAACCTTCATGAGGCATGTGCTGCCACAGATTTCATGGATCCAAACAAGTCTTCACCTGGGCTCCACCCAATCTAGGCCACCTAGTGTTGGCAGATGCAACTTTTGTCTAATGTCTTTCAAAGTTAAGCAGCCATGAGCAGTGATGCGTAGCAATGCCAAGGAAAAAAGCCCCCTCGAGTTTCTGGGTCTTTTTATATACCCTCTAATTATGCACACAGATGTTTTCTAATTGGCCAACCTCATGCCCTCCTCCCGAGGTACTTCCTGTTGACCAAGACCAGGAGTGCCCCCAGGTGTCCACAGGTGCCAGTCATTACGCTGATTTGAACGCCCCTTTTATAAATCTGTTTTTCGGAAGTAGATCAGGCACTCACACAACCCTTATATAGTCATTCAACATAACTGTGTTTCCAAAGAAATCCAAACCTCCACTGTGTGTGTGTGTGCGTGTGTGTGTGTGTGTGTGTGTGTGTGTGTGTGTGTGTGTGTGTGTGTTATAGATGTCCTGTTCTCTGCATTGTGACCAGTTGTGAGTTTCTGTGTTGACCTCCATACACTGCACTGAGAAACCTCTGATGTGGTTTGAGAGCTCCACTTACCCCAGTTCAGGACTGCTCCAATTCTCGAATTGTGTTGTTTTAGTAGTAGCACTTTTTCTTTTTTCCAGTGTGCATGAGTGTCTGAATGTACATATATGTGCTTTGTACCCGTGGAGGCCAGAAGTGGGTGTCCAATTCCCTGGAACTGGAGTTCTAGGTAGTTGTGAGCTGCCATATGTGCACTGGAAATTGAACCCAGATCCTCTGGAAGAGCTACCAGTGCTCTTAACCTTGAACCCCCATTAGAAATACTTTTAAATTTTAATTTTGGACCTGGGAAGATCTCTCAGCAGGCAAAAATTTTATGCAAGCTAGGCAACCTAAGTTCAGTACCCGGAAACCAGATAAAAATGTAAAGAAAGAACCAACGCCACAAAATTGTCCTCTAAACTCCACATTCTCCTGCCATGTGCACACACACACGCTCACACACTACTACTGCTACTACTAAATAATTAAAATGTAATTTTGAACTCTGATTTTTCCCCCCTCTGGGTAGTTTAGATAAATGTAAAAATTAGCTTAAATTCTTCTGTGCTATCAGAATCCTAAACTGAAAACATAAAACTTACATTTGTTATTGTGTGTTTTGTTTTATGTCTGATGTTTCGATCATAGCCTCCACAGCATAGCAAATACAAAACATACATGTGTCGAGATATGAAGCAGAGGGGAGGATGCCCTCGTGGGGCCAGCTGTACGTTTGCACATTCACAGGAAGAACTAGAAAAGTAAGTATAAAAGCTATGAGACACAGACTTTAGAATAAGGAATAATTTGTTGACTTTAACAAATACAAAAAGAATCGTCACATTCTCTTCAGCTCATAGGAAATATTTATGAATTAATAAATTTCTTAAAAGTTTTAAGCTTTTATTACATTTGTATAAATGGGAAGCAATACTTTATCATTAACTAGATGTCAAAATGAGTCATTTACACACCAAATTCTAGTACTTTTTTTAGACAATTTTAACTGACTTTACTAATTGCATAATGTATTTTTAGTTGAAACATTTGCTTTTCATGTAGATTTCGTAAAATGAACAAACGTCTGGTTCCCAGAAGACCCCTGAGTGCCTCTTTGGGTCAACTTAATGAAGTGGGTCTGCCTTCAGCACCTATACTTACTGATGAAAGTACAGTGGATTTGTCCAGCAGGAAACCTCCTGCACTACCAAATGGAATTGTATCGGGAGGGAGTACAGTGACACAACTGATTCCACGTGGGACAGACCCAAGCTTTGATGCTAGTCTGAAACCAGGAAAGCTAGACCACCTGAGCAGCAGCGCCCCTGGCTCCCCTCCTGACCTGTACGTCATCAGGTTTCTTCTTTGTAAACTGAGAAGAGGGAAAGAGATGTTTGCTTCTAACCACAATGGTTACTGGGTTTTGTTGTTTGTTCTGTTTTGAGTCAGTCTGTCCTTTAACTCACATCATAGCGTAGACAAAGATGATTATCTGAGCCTCCTGCCTCCACCTCCCAGGTACTGGGATTGCTGGCCTGCAGCCATGCCCAGCTATGTTGTGCTAGGGATTGAACCCACTAACTGAGCTATAGCCTAGCCCAGAAAATAAAAATTTTGCCTTTGTTTTGTTGCATTTTACTTATTTTTCCTACACTAATGATTTTTAGAGATTGATTTCTATAAATTTTGTAGAAGAGATTAACATTTAACTATATCAGTTTTCCAAGTACCGGCTGTCTTTTTATGTGAAACACTTAATGTACATTAAAAATATATTTTAGAGACTTTAAAGTTGTCTTGTATAATTTTGCTCCCTTAGGCTGGAATCTTCCCCTAAGAGTATTTCTACCTTACCTGTGAATCCACATCCTGTACCTCCAAGGGGACCAACAGATCTGCCTCCCATGCCTGTCACCAAACCAATTCAGATGGTTCCTCGAGGCTCTCAGTTATATCCAGCACAACAAGCAGATGTTTATTACCCAGATCCTCGAGGAACTGCCCCAGCATTTGAGTCAGGACCGTATCAGCAGGGTAATGATCTTTCATTTATGTCACTCACTTTCCTTAGGCAGTATGAAATTATTCAGGTAAGAGTGATCATTTACATAGTGGCTTCCTTTAGATGAGAAAGTGTATTTTTTTATTACTTGGAAAACTGAGATTTGTATGATCAACTAAACTTCTTTGACTACTTAATGAAGTTATATAATAAATATGTTCATACATTTAAGTCACTCAAATTTATCATATAGGTAAAAAGGATAAAGTTTATAAATTTTATAGATGGGACTAACATTAACTCAGCAAATATAACTGGGAGGCGAGAATTCTACCATTGAACCACCAATGCCAGCAAATATACTGAATAAAGCAGATTAAACTTTTTTTTTTTCCAAGAAAGAAAACAAAATATATAGTGGATGCAAACTAAATTCACAGTGTGATTTCCTTCCTTTCAATTATTAATATTGGCCTTGTAATATATTGAAAAGGTGCTGCATACAAATCTTTAGAACAGTGATTCTCAACCTGTGGGTTGTGTCCCTTTGGCAAGCCTCTATCTCCAAAAATATTTACATTATGATTTATAGCAGTAGAAAAATTACGGCTATACAGAGGCAACAAAATAATGTTATGGTTGGCGGTCACCACAATAGGAGAAATTGTACAAAAGGGTCGCAGTATTAGGAAGGTTGAGAGCCACTGCTCTAGAAGTTCTATAGTATAGAGTCAGCTTAATAGTAAAGAATAAATAGCCCAGTATGTTGGTGCATGCCTTTGATCCCAGCATTCAGGGGGCAGAAGCAGAAGCCAGCCTGGTGTACATAGTGAGTTCCAGGAGGAAATGCTGGTATTTCAAACTAAAGTATTGGATCTCAGAAACAGAGGCTGTTTTGTTTGTTTTTAATTGTAATAGATTAAAGTATCTCTTATTTCCTCTTTGCCTCCTAGTCATATATGTCATGTCTACATTCAAAAGTAGAAATTTAATTGTTTTGTTATTGCTTATTTATTGGTTAGTTAGTTGGTTTTCTGAGACAGAGTTGCTTGCAGTATGTGTACAGGCTTGCCTTGAACTCACTGTAGCCCAGACTGGTCTTGACTCAAGATGATCCTCCTGCCTTACCCTCCTGAGTGCTGGGATTGCCGGCACCCAGCATACGAATGTTGATTGAAAAAATATGACTGATAGAGATTATAAAAGAATTTGACTTGATTTTTATCTCCTGGGGAAATGTAAATGTTTTTTCATGCATATAAGTATACTTTACTCCATCAGGAAGGGATCAGTTACAGAAAACAAAAATCTTTGTAGCTATATTAAGCATAGGAAGATTTCCTGGAGGAATGGGTTCCTTCCATATTGCGTCCCAGGACAGCACTGCATGGCTAGATAGAGAGCAGAGGTGAAGCTTTCTGTCTTAAATGGTGGTTCCAGGAAAGTTTACTACCGCAGCTGTTGTTTGCAGAACTTTAGTGCCAGAGAAGCCACTAGATTTATACAGCAAAATGGATTTTTTTAAAGTTATTGAGTGTTTCATGCAATGTATTTGAACACATTTCTGTCAGTTCCTCCCTTTATCACTCTCCCATCCCTTTCTATCCAACTTTGAGGTTAATTTTGTTGTTGTTCCTTTCCTTCCCCCTCTCCTCCCCTCCCCTCATTCTTTTCTCCTCCCATCAAGTCTTTTTTATGTTGCCTAGCTTATCTTGGGTGTAGGACCTGCCCTCGTAGTAGTCAACCTACTAGGGGTCACATGAGGAAGGAAAGCTGACTTCCCCTTTCCAAACAGCTATCAAACACTAATAGATCCTCAGCTTGTGATAGGATTGCATGTCTGCTTCCTCTATGCTGGGATTTTTTTCTGGCTAGAGCTTGTGTATTCTGTCATAATTGCTATGAAAAGTTGACCTTTGGCGTATTACATCTTCTAGGAGATAATAGCTTTGAAGCTGAAACTCTGTAATAGGGCCTGGTAGAACAGGCCTATAATTCCAGATACTGAGGAACCTAATGCAGAAGGATCTCAAGTTGTGGCCATTCCTGGGCTACAGAGTAAATTCAGGCTAGTCTTCAGAAGACCCTATCTCAAGATGAACTATTTAAGAAGGGGCTAAGAGTCTCCCAGTAATAGAGTGCTTGTCCAGTGTGCATGCTGTCTTGGATATGAAAATATACAGGGGGGAAACTAAAGTAGAGCCCGAGCCTCATGGATGCTGTGTATTATATTAGCACAGACCAGAAGAAAGGATCAGTTTACTATTTTGGACTGTATGTACATTGAGCTTTTCCATTTATATTCAGTAATCATTTGTTATTTGGAAGAAAAAGAGGTTTCCCTGGGATTGAATTTCAGGGCCTTGCCAATTCCAGGCAAACACCTATGACTGGACTGTGCTCCTAGCCCTGAGAATAGTATTTGCTTGTTAATTGTCATAAAGCTACCTAAACTATACAAGTAGTGTGAAAGTTTATCAAGAAATAAGTAGATTATTAATACTTAAGTGCATTTGTTTTGTTTGGTTTGGTTTTTGGTCTTCAAGAGAGGGTTTCTTTGTATAGCTGTCCTAGAACTTGCCCTGTAAACCAGGCTGGCCTCAAACTCAGATATCTGCCTGCCTTTCCTTCCCAAGTGCTGGAATTAAAGGCATGTGCCACCACTGCCCATGTGTGTTTTAATGTTTGAAAAGAAAAAAAAGCTTATATAGAAAAACAGATGTGCTCATTATTGTTTTGGGTTCTTTCTTTATATTGTACAGGTATGTACTATACTCCACCACCATGTGTGTCCCGCTTTATCCGACCTCCACCATCTGCTCCTGAACCTGGTCCTCCGTACTTGGATCATTATCCACCCTACCTCCAAGATCGTGTCATAAACTCTCAGTATGGCACACAGCCACAGCAGTACCCACCTATGTACCCACCTCACTATGATGGCCGCCGTCTATACCCTGCTCAGTCTTATACAAGAGAGGAAATTTTCCGGGAAAGTCCTATACCCATTGAGATTCCATCTGCAGCAGTGCCATCCTATGTACCTGAGTCCAGAGAACGATACCAACAGGTAGAGGGTTACTATCCAGTGGCTCCTCATCCAGCTCAGATCAGACCTTCATACCCCAGGGTATGTTATAGTTTTTTCTTATTACATAGACTTAATTTATGAGGATTCTTATTTTGCTATGATAATAACCTTTTTGATTGATTCTTTTTTATATGGAAACATCTTTATTTCTTAAATCATTTTTAAATATTTATTTTCATTTTATGTGCATTGATGTTTTGCATGCATGCATGCATGTCTGTGTGGAGATGTCAGATCTTGGCATTATAAACAGCTGGGAACTGCCATGTGGGTGCTGGGATTTGAACCCAGGTCCTCTGGAAGAGCAGTCAGTCCCCTTAACTACTGAGCCATCTCTCCAGCCCCTTAAATAATGTTTTAGAACTTCCTATTTTTTTGTGTGTATGTATGTATAATTGGTGTGTGTAGCACAGTGCATTTTTTTTTTTTTTTTTTGGTTTTTCGAGACAGGGTTTCTCTGTATAACAGCTCTGGCTGTCCTAGACTCACTTTGTAGACCAGGCTGGCCTCGAACTCACAGAGATCCGCCTACCTCTGCCTCCCAAGTGCTGGGATTAAAGGCGTGCGCCACCAACGCCCGGCTTGCACAGTGCATTTGAGTCAGAGGATACTCTTGAGAGTAAGTTCTTACTTCCTACTTTGTTGGGTGGGGTCTTTCTTGTTGTTGCTGCTGCTCAGGATTCTCCAAGTTAGCGTGTCTGCAAGCTTCCAGCTGATCCTTCTGTCTGTTCCTCCCATGTCACCATAAGCGTCCTGGGATTACACCTGTGCCCCATGGGTCATCAGGCTTGCAATCCAAGTCAGTGCTTTTCCCTGTTGAGCCATCTTCCTGGTTCTTAAATTTAAAGTTATTATTTAAAAAAACAAAAACATAAACATTCTTAGTTTGTGTACTAAGCCTGGATCAGCTAGGAAATTTGGAAGATCTTGAGACAGTTTGGGTTGGCTTTCTTTTGTTTTTCCTTATTCTCTTTAGTGTTGATATTTCTAGCTGTTAAGATGGGTACATATCCTGCTCCTGAATTAGGTATTAATTAATAATGCTCTGGGATTCTTTGTCAATTTTAAATAATCTTTTTCAATTTCCAGGAATCTCCTTATAGTCGGCTTCCTCCTCCCCAAACCCATCCTAGTCTGGATGAGCTGCATCGTAGACGGAAGGAGATAATGGCCCAGCTAGAAGAAAGAAAGGTTATCTCTCCACCTCCTTTTGCACCTTCACCAACACTGCCTCCTGCATTCCATCAAGAGGAAGTAAGCATGTCATTTTTAATTCTGCTTATTAGTTTTGGGGGTTTTTTTGTTTTTTGTTTTTGTTTTTTTGAGACAGAGTTTCTCTGTGCATCCCTGGATGTCCTGGACTCACTTTGTAGACTAGAAGGGCCTTGAACTCTCTAAGATCCACCTGCCTCTGTGTCCAAGTGCTGGGATTAAAGCCATGCACCACCATGACTGGCAATTACAGACAGCTGTGAACTGCCAGGTGCTGGAATTTGAACCCGGGTCCTTTGAACAGTCAGTGCTCTTAACTGCTGAGCCATTTCTCCAGTCCCAATTCTGCTTATTAGTTTTACCATTATCAGTTTTTGTAGGTTGTTTAAGAAATTATGAGAACCAGGTGGTGGTGACGACCACCTTTAATCCCAGGAGGCAGAGGCAGGTGGGTCTTTGAGTTTGAGGCCAGCCTGATCTTCAGAATGAGTTCCAGGACAGCCAGGGCTACTCAGAGAAACCCTATTTTGAAAAGGAAAGAAGGAAGGAATCAGTTTGTTCCCAAGGAGATGTTGATTTATCAAGTTTCAAAATTATGAAGCTATTTTCTGGCTTTCTTCCAGATTCATTGTTTTATTATACATTTAGATCCATAACCCATTTAGAATTGAGTTGTTATGTGAACTGTTAGAATCAAAGTCCATTTTCCCTCTGTAGGAGAGAGCTCATGCCTTATACCATTTAGTGATTTGAGCATTTTTTTTTTCAGTGTCCTATAGTCAGCTTTGTCATAATTAATTAGGGTGGGTGTGAAGACCTCTAAATCTAGCACAGTAGGATACTGAAGCAGAAGGATTATTTTGTTTGAGGCCAGCCTTCACTACTACCTTGTCTTGAAGAAAATGATAGATAACCAACTATGATTCTGAGCTCTTCTGTTTCATTGATTTATTCTGACTTTATACCAGCACTGCATTTTTTTTCCCCCCCCGAGATAGGGTTTCTCTGTGTAGCCCTGGCTGTCCTGGACCAGGCTGGCCTCCAACTCACAGTGATACGCCTGCCTCTGCCTCCCAGTGCTGGGATTAAAGGCGTGCGCCAGCATTGCCTTTATATATTTATTTATTCATTTTTTGTGTGTGTGTGTTGTGGGAGGGGCACGTGTGGAGATGAGAGGGCAGTTTGTAGGACAGGAGTCAGTTCTTTGATTCCAAGGATCCAAACTGGGTATCAGGTTTGTACAGCACATGCTTCATTCTCTTGATCCATCTGGCTGACCCTCATTCTCTTGATGTAGTTTTACTTAAGTCTTGACTCACTAGTATAGGTTTTCCATTATTGAATTTAAAAATAAATAAATGTGTTGGGAGCAGGGGGTTTAGTTCAATATTAATGTCACTTGCCCAGCATGTGTGAGGCCTGCTGTTCAGTTCCCAGCACCTTTAAAGCAAAACAAAATAGAAATCCACAAAAGAATCAGTATGTTAATTTTCATAAAAATATCTGCTTCGTTTTTGTTTTTAAGATTTATTGACTCTCTAGATGGATCCATGCTGGCCATGCACATGTAGTTGTTGAGTACATAAAATTGGCTGATTCAAATTCAGATGTGATATGCTGTGAACATAAAATATACACTGTATCTAAAGATTCAGTACAAAACCTAAAATCTTACATTAAAGTTTTTGTTTTGGACTCACTATACAGCCCCTGGATAACCTGAAACTCATTTATATAGACCAAATTGGCCTGGAATTTACAGAGATCCATGTACATCTGTCTCCTGAGTACTTGGATTAACAACGTGGGATATCAAACCTGGCCTTTGTTAATATTTTTAATATCTTGTATATGATATGTTAAATGAAATGTATTAAAATTAAATTTCACCAAGTGTTTCCCTTGTTTGATTGCTTGCTGGCTTGTTTTTGGAGATGGTGTCTTTTTTGGAGTTAGGCCTGTTTAGGCTGACCTCAAACCTATAGTGGTCCTGCTACAGCTTCGCAAGTGCTTAGATAATATACCTTGGTAATCTTGCTGTACAACACTTGTTTCTTCTACTTTTTGTTTGTTTGTTTTGTTAGTCAGTGTTTCTCTGTGTACCCCAGGCCATCCTGGAACTCGCTCTATAGACCAGGCTGGTCTCGAACCTGTAATCCCAGCACTGTGGAGGCAGAGGCAGGCAGATCTCTGAGTTCAGGGCCAGCCTGGTCTACAAAGTAAGTTTCAGAACAACCAGGGCTACTACACAGAAAAACAACAAATAAAAAGTCTTTGTTCCTATTTCCATAAATTTTTAAATAATTGAGACATAAATTAAGATGTGTTTTTTAATTTGGTAATGAAGAAACCAAGTGTGATTTTAATTTAAATAAATAGGAAAGATATGCAAGTATGGATAGATAGTAAAAGTCAAGAGGTGTGCTTGGTTTATGTATCATAGAGCCATAATTTTGAGCATTACATTTATGTTTCTACAAAATAGTACTAATAGATTTGGTTTGGGGTTTCTTGAAACAGAATTGTAGTCCAGGTTCACCCTTGAATTCACTCAAACTCGCCTCAAACTCAGTGTCTCCCACTTCAGCCTTTCACGTGCTGGGATTATAGGTGTGGGCAACTGTCCGCAGCAAACACTGCTTATAGCTATCCTGAATGTGTGTTGCCCTTGGTTTTCCATTTCTTATACTAGTATTTTTCCATTGGCTAGTTTTGCTAAGGATTTGCTAAGGGTTTCTCTGTGTATCAGTAAGGCTGTCCTGGAGCTTTGTAGACCAGGCTGGCCTTGAACTCACAAAGATCTGCTCGCCTCTACCTCCCGAGTGCTGGGATTAAAGGCGTGCACCACCACGTCCAGCTGTTTATTTATCTTTTAATTTGACAACTTGAGCTGAGAATATAGCTCAGTTGGTAGAGTATTTGCCTAGCATTCATAAATCTTTGGGTTCAATTCATAACACCTTGCAAATTGGGCAAGGAGGCAGGAGGATCAAAAGTTCTAGGTCATCCTTGGCTATATGACAAGTTTCAGTCCAGCCTGGGGTACATGGCTCATACTTTATTCATTTGTTATGCATAATGAATCTAATTGGAGTATAGGGTTGTTGTCATTTTTTTTTCTTTTCCAAATCAAATAATACATGTAAGAATGTTTTACAACTGGGTGGCGTCAACGAAAGCCTTTAATCCCACCACTTGGAGGCAGAGGCAGATGTATCTCACTGAGTTCAAGCCCAGCCTGGTCTCAAAGTGAGTTCCAGGACAGCCAAAAAATCCTGTCTTGGAAAGACAAAAAAAAAAAAAAAGGCTTTTATATTTTTTATGTGTGGAATTATGAGTCTAAACAGCATTGCCATCTGACACACAGTACATAGTAAACAGTTAAAGCTGGGTGTGGTAGTACATGTCTGTACTCTCCCTCATCCTGGAAATATTTGCTGGAGATGGCTATGAGTTCAAGGACACCCTGATCTACATATAGCAAGACCCCATTTCAAAAATACAATAAAGTACAAGTCAAAATATACAATAAATAGTAACTTGTTTAATGCATGGAGGTAATGTAAGCAGAAGTTCATAGTGCCTCTGTTTCTTAGAGTGCTGGTATTAATGGTGTGTACCACCATACCTGGCTAGCTCTATATTTAAGCTTCCATTCTGATTAGAAGCAGCCTATGTATAATTGTCCTTAATTCATACATTACAGGAATGCATGATATGAAAGAATACTTTCTTCAAACTCTGATTTCCTATAACCATTGACAGTTTTGTTAGGTGTTTCAACTTTTTTATGTGCATGAACACATGACTTTTGTTTGGGAGTAGGGTTGTGGGGTTTTTTTTTTTTTTTTTTTTTTTGCCTAACCTGTCTATATTGATGTGAACTTATTCTTTTTGTAGCTGCATGATATATAACATTCAGTTGGAAGAACCTACATGTTAGGTGGTAATATGTTTTAAAAGTTAGCAGTTCTACATGAGGAAGGACTTTTAAAATGTTAAGCATTATAAAAGTGTAAATATTGCAATTTAACAAAAAATACATTAGCCTTGGAATGGATATTGTTATTGGATAACCATAGAGCTTCAGTCAAGAGGACAAATACGAGGTATCTTGCATACCTTTACTTAATTGAATCAGTCTCCGGGCTAGAATGTATTCAAGACAGGAAACACTGCTGTTGAAGAAGTATCAGCAATGTGTTTGTTCTTGCATATGTACCCACCTCATAGAGCATCTAAGATGCTAAGAATGTTCTCATTCACCTGAGGTGTTGCTAAAGCACATTGGGGGGCAATCTAGCAAATATACAGCATGATACGCCTTTGCTTAAATGTTGACTTCATCTAAGATAGTGGAGGAAATGGTGAACAAACCTCTAACTTGATTTGCTAAAGGATGTTGAAATACTTCCCTCTTTTTTAGCTGCCAGTAACAAATATGAAGGCTAAAATAATCTTCACATTTTTCTTTCTAAAAAAATCTGTTCTGACACTTAATCAAATAACTATTACTATATTCCTTTAATTTGATGTTCTAAGAAGTTTCCTGCTTTTTCTGTTTTGTTAACCCCCCTCCCCCATCTATAGTTTTTGGATGAAGAACTGAAAGTAGCTGGGAAATTCAAAGCAAATGATTACAGCCAGTATTCTCCTTGGTCATGTGATACCATCGGCTCCTACATTGGAACCAAAGATGCAAAACCCAAAGATGTTGTGGCAGGAGGGAGTGTGGAAATGATGGTATGTGTAATGGCTAAGCCGTAATTAATACAAATCTAGATACATACATTCTCATCTATTAACGTTTAGGGACATCTAATTGAGTTTTGCTTTTGTTTCATTTAAGTATAAAGTATTTTATCTTGACAAAGAAGAGTATCTGTTTTATATCATTTCAGGTAGCAATTTCCCAATAATTGTTCAGAACTCAAAGTAAATATTTTAAATATTTAACCAAGATCCTAGGTTTCAGCTGGGCGTGGTGGCATACGCCTTTAATCCCAGCACTTTGGAG
Organism: Lophiomys imhausi; assembly: GCA_907164525.1. Taxonomy (NCBI): domain Eukaryota; kingdom Metazoa; phylum Chordata; class Mammalia; order Rodentia; family Muridae; genus Lophiomys; species Lophiomys imhausi. Next base: position 2,009,803 of record CAJQZJ010033952.1, read on the forward strand.
ACAGAGGCAGGTGGATCTCTGTGAGTTCAAGGCCAGCCTGGTCTACAGAATGAGTTCCAGAATAGCCAGTACCGTTTACGCAGAGAAACTCTGTCTTGGGAAAAAAAAAAAAAAATTCTAGATTTCAAGGCTGAAGAGATGGCTCAGTGGTCAAGAGAGCATATTGCTATTTCAGAGAACCTGAGTGTTGTTCCAGCTGCCATTTTGGACAGTTTACAGCCACCTGTAACTCTGGCTCCAGATAACCCAATGCCCTCCTCTGGCCTCTGCACATACCACACAGATGTACAAAGACACGTAATTAAAATAATTTACCCAGCAGTGGTACTAGGAGACTTTGATCCCAGCACCTGGGAACCAGAAGCAGATGGATCTTTGTGAGTTCAAAGCCAGTCTGTTCTACATATAGTTAATTTTAGAACAGCTAGGGCTATATAGAGAGAAACCCTGTCTCCAAAAAAATTTAATAATTTTCAAAAATATTTTAATTAAATATTTTTTGTATTTTTATTTATTTATTATGTATACAGTCTTCTGCCTGCATGCATGCAGGCGAGAAGAGGGCACCACATCTCAATATAGATGGTTATGAACCACCGTGTGGTTGCTGGGAATTGAACTCAGGACCTCTGGAAGATCAGAGCGAGAAGAGGGCACCACATCTCAATATAGATGGTTATGAACCACCGTGTGGTTGCTGGGAATTGAACTCAGGACCTCTGGAAGATCAGAGCCATCTCTCCAGCCCAGTTAAAAAAATTTTTAAGCTCTCTTCTTACAAGCCTGAAGTTTAAGCAACCAACTTTGTTAATTTATTTGATTTTTTAAAAAATCCAATTTTTTTAAAAAGTATTTTGTGGATTTTTTTTTTTTTTTTTGGTTTTTCGAGACAGGGTTTCTCTGTGTAGCCCTGGCTGTCCTGGACTCAATTTGTAGACCAGGCTGGCCTCGAACTCGCAAAGATCCGCCTGCCTCTGCCTCCCAAGTGCTGGGATTAAAGGCGTGCGCCACCACTGCCCGGCTTTTTGTGGATTTTTTAAAAATGAGAATTTAATAACTATGAAGCTAGTAAGCCGTGGTTTAATTTTTCTGTATGTATGTATCAGTATTTTACATATTAATCCCCCCCCCCGTTGGTAGAAATAAAATTTTGTCAAAGTAGTTAACCCCCAATCTGATTTTTCTCCCTTGATCCTCCCTGTCAGAAAGTAACCTCTTACCGAGTTTAGTCCTTATTGTTTGGGGGCACACACACAGAGTTTTTTTTTTTTTTCCCCCTAAATAAAAACAAAACAAAAACCGGCTAGGTTTCCCTGTACTGTACAGGATGACCTTGCAAAACCATCCATACCTCTAGTCTCAGACCACTCAGGCTGGGACCACAGGCAGGTGCACTGTGCTCAACTACTACTTCTTTAGGTTTCTCAAGACAGGGTTTCTCTGTGTATCCTTGACTGTCCTGGACTCACTCTGTAGACCAGGCTGGCCTTGAACTCAGAGATCCACCTGCCTCTGCCTCCCGAGTGCTGGGATTAAAGGCATGCACCACCACGCCTGGCTTTACTTTTTTCTTCTTGAGACAGCACCTCACTAAGTTTTCAGGTTGGCTTTGAAGTCACTCTGTGTGTAGCACAGGCTAATCTCAGCTACAATTATAGAGATCTGTGTTACTTGATTTTAACTTCATTTTTAAATGATTTTTTTTAGATTTGTTAATAATAGTTTTTGTGTATGAATGTTTTGCTCACATGCATGTCAGTGTTTCACATGTGTGCCTGGTGTCCTGAGAAGTCAAAGATCATTAGATACCCTGAACTAGAGTTAGGGATGGTTGTCAACTACCATGTAGGTGCTGGGATTCAAACTGGATCCTTTGCAAGAACAATCTTAACCATTGAGCTGTTTCTCCAGCCCCTTATATATAGTGCTGATGGACACTTTCGAGTCTCTTTGTACACTTCTATGAAAATTATACTTAGACATGTATTCCTGGCCAGATAACTCATGCCTATGATTCCAACACTTAACAGAATGAAGCAGAAGCGTGACAAGGTCAGAGCCAGCTTCAACTATATTTTTTCTTAAAAGGCTGGATGTGGTGGTGCAAACCTTTTCCAGCACTGGGGAGGCAGAGACAGTGGATCTATGAGTTCAAGGCCAATTTGGTCTCTATAGTGAGTTCTAATTTACCCAGGGTGACATAGTAAGACCCTGTCTCCAAAAACAGAAAAAGAAACTGGTATTGCTAGATTGAAGGATATCCTTTGACATCATTTTCCATGTTGATTCCAAATTAGTTCCCTGCTGATTTGTGTAGGTTTTCATAGATTAAACCAATTCGAGTAGATGACAGGCCAGAGAGAGAAAAAAAATAAATAAAAAGCAGAGTGCAAGGGGACTGGTAATGTGGCACAGCGAGGCTCTGGGCTCAGTCCCCAGCATCAAATAAGGTGTAATTAAATTGAAACAAAACTTTCTATGTGCTATGATGGGCAAAACATATGCTTCTGCACCACAGGAAGTCTTTCCCTGGAATGACCTAAAAAGATTAGTAATGTCAGGTGCTTTCAAAAGGGTTATCACACTGAATTAAAATTAGCAAAAGTAAAAGGAATTTCCTTAAATCAGTCAACAATAACAAAATTTATTACCTAGTGTTGATGCCAATAAAAATTTTTTGAAATACGTGAAAGAAGTCTTAACTCAGTGCCTCTTGATCATTGATATGGGGGCTAGGCATATATATACCTCAGTGGTAAAGTGCTTGCCTGACAAATGGGTGGATCTATCATCTTCTATTTATTATGTGTCTATACTTAAAGTTGTTCTTTAAGTATATTTCTTACTCTGATCTAAAAGCAATGTTTATATGACATCCAAAGACAACTAAAGACTTACTCTTACTAATAAGAGCATCATACTCTTACTAACCTCTCTACAGAGCTAGTAGAATTATGCTAGATATCATCTCATTTTTGCTTTTTGTCAGAATGTAGAAAGTAAAGGAATAAGAGACCAGCGATTGGATCTTCAGAGAAGAGCAGTAGAAACTAGTGATGATGACCTCATCCCATTTGGAGACCGGCCAACAGTATCTCGGTTTGGTGCCATTTCTCGAACATCCAAAACACTGTATCAGGGTGCTGGGCCAATGCAGGTTATGGCACCTCAGGGAGCACCCACAAAATCTATTAGCATTTCAGGTAAGAGTCCCAGAGTAGTAGTCATGACTCTCAGTGTAATTCTATCAGTGCTTTTAAGAATGTTAAAGGCAATAATTTTTAAACTTTTCCTTGTAAGAAAGCAATTACAAAGCTGGCCGCGGTAGTACATGGCTTAAACCCAACACTCAAGAAGCAGAGGCAGATGAATCTCTGTTAGTTCTAGGCCAGCCTGATCTACAAAGTGAGTTCCAGAACAGCCAGGGTGGTTATACAGAGAAACCCTGTCTTGTGGGGTATAGGTGGGGAAGAAAGCAACACCTCACTGAATTTTAGGATTATAAACTAAAATTAAGTGTTTATAGATTAAAGATTGCCTGAGAGCTGGGTGTGGTGGAGCAGACCTTTAATATCAGCCCTTGGGAGGCAGAGGCAGGTGGATCTTGGTGAGTTCCAGGCCAGCCTGGTCTACAAAGCAGACAGCCAGTACTGTTAAACAGAGAAACCCAGTCTCAAGAAACAAACAGAATTAATGATAATATTGCCTGACCGGGGGCTGGAGACATGACTCAGTGTTTAGAGCACTGCCTGGTCTTTCCGAGGACCATGGTTCAATTTCCAGAACCCACAAGGCAGCTCACAACTGTTTGTAACTCCAGTTCCAGGAGATCTAGTGCTCTCACACAGATACATATGTAGGCAAAACACCAGTGCACATAATGTAAAAATAAATAAATCAGTTTGTTTTTTTTTTTTTTTTTTAATGATTGCCTGGGAGGCTGGGGTGAATCTCAGTTGGTAGAGTGTGTATGGCTAATATACATGAAACCCTGGGTTTAATAACCACAACCACATAAGCCAAGTGTTAGGGCATGTGCCGGTAATCCTAACACTGAGGAGATGGAGGTAGGGGATCAGAGTGTTCATGTTCAGCCTTGGGTACACAGTAATTTTGAGGCTATTCTTGGCTAGAGCCCTGCCTCGAAAAAAAAAAATTGTTTTCTTTTTAATCTCTAAATGACTTTATTGTTTATTAAAATAATTCTTGGAGTCTAAGATGACTGATTGGATAAAGAAGATGTGAATTTGGATCCCCAGTACCCACATAAAATTCAGATGTGTGTCTGTAATCCCAGTGCTTTGGAAAGATAACCTGACATCAGCCCTCACCTCAACATTTAAACACTCAGTATGCACACACTGAGAAGAAAATTTATAATGTTCGGTGGGGAAGAAAGAATATGATAATTTGGCAGATAGCTTTTTAGACAGAGAGATGTACATATATAGTGTGCCTTTGCCTTTTGAATTACAGTACCTTAGATGAATCAAACTTGAGAATTACATCCTGCCACAATAAACTGTTCCCTTACAGATTATAGTCCATATGGAGCTCATGGTGGCTGGGGAGATTCTCCATACTCACCTCATCCAAACATACCTCCTCAGGGACACTTCATTGAGAGGTACAAATCATTCTTTTTTACTTGTTATAAATACTTGAGAGGATTCAGCTTTCTTTGCTTTGTTTTTCTAGTCAGTAGTGATTTCACAAAATAAAACTGTACACAAAACCTACCTCATGATTTATTTCTTAACAAAGGGAGAAAATGTCAGTGGCAGAAGTGGCAAGTCATGGAAAGCCCCTTCTATCTGCTGAAAGAGAACAACTACGGCTAGAATTGCAGCAATTGAACCATCAGATTAGCCAGCAGACCCAGCTACGTGGACTAGAGGTACAGACCTACAATACTTTCTTGTGTTTCAAGTTTTGATACAGAGTATCACTGTGTTGCCCAACTAACTTCAAACTCAACATCCTCCTGTATTGGCTGCCCTTAGTATTTCACTGAGATTACAGGTGATAACTATTTTGTGCTTTGGTTTTGAAGGCTTCCCAAGGATTTAAAATTGGATTTACAAATTTTTTCATTATGTGTATATATTTGGTGGGGTGGTATGTGCACATGAATGAATACAGGTGTGGGAAGATGATTAGATCTTCCTGGAGCTGGAGTTACAGGAAACTGCAGACAACCTGACATGGATGCTGGGAACAGAACCCAGGTCCCAAATAAGAGCAGTATGTGATCTTAACCACCAAATCACCTCTCTAGCCTCCTTAAATAGTAATTTTGTTTGTTTGTTTGGGGTTTTTTTGGTTTTTTTTTGTTTTTGTTTTGTTTTTTCTTTTTTTGAGATAGGGTTTCTCTGTGTAACAGAGCCCTGCCTGTCCTGCACTCACTCTGTAGACCAGACTCGCCTCGAACTCACAGAGATCTGCCTGCCTCTGCCTTCCGAGTGCTGGGATTAAAGGCATGTGCCACTACGCCTGGCAAATAGTAATTTTTGAGATACAGTAAGCACAGAATTTTGAAGCCTTTCCCTAAGTGTTAGCATAGATCTGTTCTTCAGAGAACTCAGAACTAGATTTAGTTCTTGACTAGTAGAAGTAGTATATTATCTGAGTATGGGGGTGGGGGTGGGGGTGGGGACTCTTTCCCATTATTGAGTTTTTATAGAAAAAATACAAGATTTACATCAGGGAAAATAACAATAAGAAAGAAATATCCACATTTATAATTGGTTTCTCTTTGAAATAAGAAAAAAAATTAGAGGGTTGAAGAGATGGCTCAGTGGTTGAGAGCACAGGCTACTCTTCCAAAGGACCTGGGTTAAAATCCCAGCACCCACATGGCAGTTCTAAACTGTCTGTAATGGCCAGGCATGATGACACATGTCTTTAATACTAGCACTGATTGGGGGGAGGGGCGGGTGGATCTCTGAGTTCCAGGATAGCCAGGGCTACACAGGGAAACCCTGTCAAGGAAAAAAAAAATATTTTTGGTACTGGAAAGATGACTACTGTTCTTGCAGAGTATCAAAATGTGGTTCCTGTTACAACTTCCTGTAACTCCAGCTCCTAGGGATCCAACACCCTCTTCTGGCATACCCATAGGCATCTGCACTTAGGTGCACATACTGAGACACATACACATTCTTAAAAATAAAATACATCTTTTAAAAATAAAACCACTTTTATTCAAGTGCTACTAAAAAAGAGAATGTGTTTGTATTTGGATTGTTTTTATTGCAAACTGTGACTAGTTTAGTGGTAAAAGACTTGTGATAAAGTATTCTCTCTGTGGCATGAGGTCTGCTGAGTTGAGTATGTGCTTGACTTCGTGCACTAGGCTGTTAGTAACCGGCTGGTGTTACAGCGGGAGGTGAACACCCTGGCAGGCCAGCCACAGCCCCCTCCACTGCCTCCAAAATGGCCTGGGATGATTTCAAGTGAGCAGCTAAGCTTGGAACTCCATCAAGTGGAAAGGGAAATTGGGAAGAGAACCCGGGAATTGAGTATGGTAAGTGCTAATGGTGAGAAAGGGGAGGGAAGCTGAGATGAATTCTGTGTGGCTTTAGAGTTTAGAATCATCTGGAGTCCATTCTAGTTGCCTTGAAGAGTGACTAATATTTAGGATAATTCTCATAAAGATGAGCTGTCATCTGGTTGTATCATTCCTCTCCTAGTTCCTATTGTTTTGGGTTTGTCCTTTGTTGTATACTTTGGGGGAAACAAGGCAATTAATTGGATTTTTTTTTTAAAGATTTATTTATTATGTATACAGTGTTCTGTCTGCATGTATGTTTGCAGGCCAGAAGAGGGCACTAGATTTCATTATAGATGGTTATGAGCCACCATGTGGTTGCTGGGAATTGAACTCAGGACCTCTGGAAGAACAGCCAGTGCTCTTAACCTTGAGCCATCTCTCCAGCCCCCTAATTGGAAATTTTAAAGTTTCTGTTTAACATACTCATTAGGAAAACAGATGGAATAATGTTTAGTCTTTTGGACATTGTAATATTAAGATAAGTTTATTAAATAAAATGCTAGTTTTTATTGCCTTTAAGATACTGATCTGGGGCTGGAGAGATGGCTCAGCCGTTAAAGGCTAGGCTCACAACCAGAAATATAAGATACTGATCTGTGCCAGGCGTGGTAACGCATGCCTTTAATCCCAGCACTTGGGAGGCAAAGGCAGGTGGATCTCTGTGAGTTCAAGGCCAGCCTGGTCTACAAAGTGAGTCCAGGACAGCCAGAGCTACACAGAGAAACTCTGTCTCAAAAAAAACCAAAAAAAAAAAAAAAGATACTGATCTGTTTAAAGGAAATATATAGTCTACACACTGTTCTCTGTGCGGTTTTTTTCATGCTGCTTTGCAGTATTTTCCAAAAGTATTGAGAAGGAAGGTTGTACTCTTATACTTTCGTGCATACTCTGTCATCTTCCTGGTTTTTGTTGTTAATTCTTAATGAACTAGGAATGTTTTTTTGATCATTAGTTCATGTTGTCTGAATTTGGCCTATCTCATTTTAGTACAGATTACTGACTTCATTTTCTCTTCTTTTATAGGAGAGCCAGTGTTCTATGGACATGAAAAGCAAACTGGGTACAAGTAAGCAAGCAGAAAATGGACAGCCAGAACCACAAAACAAGGTCCCAGCTGAAGACCTTACATTGACATTCAGGTAAGCTAAGGGACACTTTTATAGTACTATTTAACCATATAGGAAAGAGAAATAATTATATTGTTTGACCATACCCAAAGTAACTTTATGAATATGTTTTGATTTTTAATTGATTAACTTATTTATTGTTTTTTTGAGACAGGGTTTCTCTGTGTAGCCTTGGCTGTCCTGGACTCACTCTGTAGACCAGGCTAGACTTGAACTCAGAGAGATCTACCCACCTCTGCCTCCTGAGTGCTGAGATTAAAGCTCTGTGCCACCATGCCTGACATTTACAGACTGCTGTAACTCCCATATGGGTGCTAGGATTTGAACCTGGGTCCTTTGGAAGAGCAGCCAGTGCTCTTAACCACTGAGCCATCTCTCCAGTACTGTTTTGACTTTTAAAATAACCATTTTTTTCGTACAAAGAGAAAAGAATATGAATATATACATTGCTTTTTCTATACAGGGTTTCTCTGTATAGCCCTGCTTGTCCTAAAACTCGCTCTGTAGACCAGGCTGGCCTCAAAGTCAAGGTATATGCCACCACTGCTCAGCAGC
>CAJQZJ010033952.1:2020794-2037386 GCA_907164525.1 Lophiomys imhausi
TGTGTGTGTGTGTGTGTGTGTGTGTGTGTGTGTGTGTGTGTGTGTGTGTCTTCAGAGACATTAAAAAATGTCTACCCGTCAGATAGGAAATAGAGCGTTTGCACCGCCACCCTTTTTAAGACAGAGTCTTACCATGTAGCCCAAGCTGCTTCTGAACTCAAGACCCTTCTGCTTCAGCCTCCTGAGCACTGGGATTTCAGGCATACACCACCATGCTCACTAATAGGGATGTTTTTTCATTTAAATGATTTCTTCTGAAGATGACTATTTGCTTTTTACTGTATTTAAGAGCACGAATTATCTCAGATGAACAATGATAATTCTGGAAGGGTTAAGGAGCATTATGTTCATACTCGTTCAGAAACAGCAAGTATGTTACTTTAGTGAGGACTTTGGCTCATTCTATTTTCATTGAGTCTCTGGAAAATGATAAAAGGGCTGAGAATAAAATATCTAGACTCACTTTCCTAATTTATAGTCATAAGATAAATCTAATAGCTCCTCTCGGATAATTTACAGAGCCTGATGTAACCAAAGAGCCATTCCTTACTACTTTTTTTAATTAAACAGAACTTGTAGCATAGGTTTCTAGTAGTAATGTTCAAATGACAAGACACTATTATTAATAATTACAAATATTCAGACTACTCAGAATGTATAGAACTTGTTTGGTACGGCACTAATGTGGGCCATTCCCTTCTCTCATCTTCCTTCCCTTCTGTTTTTTTTTCCCCACATATTTTTTTCTTTTACCTAAAAGCAGAAGATTGATACAATTCTCACTTGCTACTTGTATACATGATTCCATCAGACTCCCATGAGCTTCAGTGTGGGAGCTTGAAATTTAGTTCCTAAGTTTCCCATGATTGTCTTTTTTTTCCTGTCCCCCTTGCCATTTTGCAGTTCCCCCTGACTCGCCCAATCTGTAACAGTGACAGTTTGCTGCCTCTAAACAGAGCATTCAAATGAATTCGCTTAGCCAATGACTTCTGTGAAGTTGCCTTTTCTAATGGCGTTATTACTCAGTGATGCACAGATGTGGTATTTGCCCTACTGGCAGGCAAGCAAAGGTCTGGTAAAGAATGATAACCTGCTGTTTCTTTAAGGAGCGCCAAAGACTTGTGCTTTACTCTGTTTTGGTTTTAGGGGAAATAGTAGCCATTTTGATTATGAAACCTGGTAGCATTTGTAAGTTTATCTACATCGTACTATGTAGATGTCTAAAGTTAACTGTTAAGGTTAGCTGGCCTTATAAAAAAGGAATGAAAATTTATCAGTTTCTCTAAACCAGAAAATACCATCCTTGACAATATTTGTTTAAGCAACTCATTCTCCCTTTTGGGAATTGTCTTGATGTAATAGTATCTTCTGTGTTTTTCTGTACTTTCACTATGGTCAAGTCATGGGGCTGAGGATTCTTCCTGAGCTCCAGGCTTGTGAGAAATAATTAACTGTAGTTAGTTAAACCTGTTCAGCTTATGTTCAGGGACAGCTTATTTTCAATAAATGGGGTTCATTTGCTGTTATTTATATGTACAAATAGTGATAGAATGAAATCTCACCACATTCTCCATTTGGGCTTTTTTAAAAAAATCAAGAGTTCAATATGTAAAATCTTTCTGTAAAAGCCATCCGTAATGATTTATTAAACAATATGACCTAATTAGTTTTCAGGAGGAATTAATGACCTTGCAAATTAACTGCAGTTATTACACTATTATGCTCTTTCCCTTTAAAAGGTTCAAGTGTGTTAAAATCGTAATTGTTAAAACATGATTGTAGTGTTGGAATGTGATCTCATCTCCTGAAAACAGACCTCTGATTGACCAACTTCACTGAGACAGTTTACTTTCCACTATAGAGTCCCACCCAACAAGCAGTCTGCTACTGTCACCATTTTACCTGCTTGTTTTACAGAAACACATCCATGTCTATCTTGGACAGATATGGCTTTTATATTTATTTATTTCTTCAGCTCAGCTTTTAAAAATTTCCTGCTGAAATGACTTGCTGGGAGTTTTTGGTAAATTGTGTTAACATTTCTGTTGTTGCTGTTTTAATAACATTCTCAATCAGCTTTTCTGAGCCACTTCAAAGAGAGCTGGTTTTGTTTTGTTTTTCAAAAGGTATAGGAAATAACATTGCTTGAAATTTTAAGATTCTATTTCTGTAATTGCTAAAGGTGTTTTCACAAGTATCGGATTCTAATTGATTAGTGATACTAGTTACATTAATAAAGAATAGGAAACTGCCACCCCCAGGAGTAAGTAACACCTTCTAATAAGTATGTTCTCAGTAGGTAGGTTTTCAATGCTACACTGAATAAAGTGGGTATAGAACCCTTGGAATCCATCCCACTGTGATGAAGGGACTTCCCTTAGCACTGGAATTGCTCTTAGAGCCTCTGGATTTCAGAGAAACACTGAATTTCCATGAACTTATCCTTGAGCAAAGTAACCCTCATTTTCACAAGAAACTAAGACATTGTAACCCAAGGTGGAAAACTCAAACCTGAAGACAATACTGTGTCAGATAAATGTATATTTAGAAACCTGAAATCCTGTGGAGTTTGTTATCCTAATGTATATTATATAGTAGATAAAGTGACTTATTTTTTTTTTTTGTATTGAAGACTCATTTTTCTGGTTAGTTTGTCATTTGGTTTTGTGTTTTTTCTCTTAATGCAGCATAGACAGAGCTCACAAGTCTTTGGCTCCCATGTTAGGTGGTACACTCAGAGGCATCTTATAACTGGAAAGTGTCAGGTGGTCCCAACTCTGATGAGTGCCTGAAAGGTCAAGAAATGGTCTGGGTTTTTTGTTTGGTTTTGGTCTACTTTTAAAAGCTGTCATTTTTATAACTTATTGGTGGAGCCTGTTGGTTGACTGGCATTTCACAGTAATATTTAAACCACCCCATAAAATTTTATTTCTCGAGCCGGGCATGGTGGTGAACGCCTTTAATCCCAGCACTCAGGAAGCAGAGGCAGGCGGATCTCTGAGTTCAAGGCCAGCCTGGTCTACAAATCGAGTCCTGGACAGCCAGTACTGTTACACAGAGAAACTCTGTCTCAAAAAAAAGATATAATTTCTCTACTTATAAGCCTTTACAACTTTTGCTTTTCAATTCCACATTCCCTGTTTAGTTTTGTTTTGGGTTTTTTTTGTTTGTTTGTTTTTTGTTTTTTGCCTAACCTAGTCTTTCACTTATCCTTTCTTTAATCCTTTTGTTTCCCCACCTTGTGGATGTAAAAGAACTAGAAAGAAAAAGATCCATTTACTGATCACAGGCCTCAATATCTTACTTTGTAATGAATCTGACTTTCCAGGAGTAATGCAGAAAGTGAACTAAGGTTATGTGGGTACCTAAAAACATTTTCCAGTTATGAGGTTCCTTTTCGTGTGTGGTCTTTTCCCTTTCCCCCCCCCCCCCCCCCCCCTGACTTTGGTCAATTTGCCTCTTGGCTCACACCAGTCTCCTGAGACATTCTGCAGTCATTATCACCTTTTTGGGTGGATTTTACTTAGTTTTTTGTTTTGTTTTTAAAAAATAACTTTAACATTGATTCATATTTGCTTGGGATAGAGCTTGTATAATTACCAATCGTATTGATTGTATGTGATTGTGCCCTGCAGAGGTATACATAACAAAAGTAATCTAATAAGGAGCCCATGAGATTTGAGTCAGAATAGAGATGGCTTCATGAGATTGTAGTTTTGAACAGTGTGAATTCCCTTCTCAGAATCAGTGCTACGTAAAATACCATTTTAAAAGGTTTTCCTACATTCCTATCTTTTTTTTCATTGCCTCACCTCCCTATTCTTTTTGTGTCGTTCTCTACCCACCTGCTCAGATTTTTTTTAAAACTGAGCCTTAAAGTAACAGCTGACTTTTAAATTAATGAATTTTGTGAAATTTTACGTTTTCCAAATGTTTCCAATAGAGAACAAATGATGGGTGGAGTTCAGCAGCCTGTGGCTAACTCCTAACGTCTGACCAAAGGAGATTTTATTTGGAGGCATTATCTTCTGAAAGTTCTTTGTTTTTAAATAGGAAAAAAGAATCTTGCTTGAAATGGAACATTCCCTGTCTAGTTTTTCTGTTTAATGCTTCAATTTTTTTTTAGCGTTCAAAACAAATGAGGTAGAAAAAAAGAAATAGAAGGAGTGTGTTTAGGGCTCCAGAACCCTGGATCCGAATGAGTACATGTTCCACTTGTTGCAGATTTTTGAGAAGATTAAGGCCTTCTCTTTCAATTCTGTATTATTTGTGTGCATGTTGTTTATATTAAAGATGCCACATTTTGTTAAAATGCAATTTCCTTTATTACCTTGGAAGCTGACTCAGCCTCTTGTTGCTCCTAATTAGGATTTAAGGCTCTTGTGAGTTGCAGATAAAAGGATTCATTTTAACAAATAGAGGTGATTCACCTTTTGGATTGTAAATATATGAAAGTGTCTACAAGGTCTTTATCTGCTTTCTGTCAGCATTTATATTAAATGATAAATTAATGAGGAGGAACAATGTGTACTCTTTTTCTTGTAAATGAGTCTACCATCTCACCAGTCTTGGGATTGTTGATGAAAACTTTAATCTGTGCACACACTGGGAGTTGTCAGTCTTGTCTAATGTGGAAACCATGTAGACTTGAGTGTGCTGCAGTTCAGAGAGGGCTGGTTCTGGGGCTGTTGGGGCCATGTTCAGTGAGCTGTCATCAAGCCAGGGTATCTTTCTGCCCGTGCAAAAAAGTCTTCCTCAGACAAAATATTTCTTATTATTTACCAGCTGACTTCCAGTTATTTTGAAGTCTTGAATGTAAGTTTGTGTTGTCTCTTACAGACCATGCATTAGTTAACAGTTTAGTGGCATGAAGGGAGGTGTCTGGCTTGGGGAGATGGCTGCTTTTCCAGAAGACTGGAGGTTATTTCTTAGCACCCACATCAGGCAGCTGAGGACTACCTAAACTCTAGCTCCAGGAACCCAACATTGCTTTCTGTCCTCAGGTACACACACATTTAAGGTCTTAAAAGAGGAGATGAGTTATAAGACATTTATGGAATAAAATATAACAGGTTATATAACAGTGACATACTTTTATATAATTAGGAATGTGTTCGATATTAGAAGTTAAGACTGAGGAGATGTTCAGTAGACAGTAAAAACAGTTACATACTTAAGACAAAGTCTCTCTTGTAAAGAGTTTCTGTTTTATGTGTATCCATCTCTTCCTCATATGTATATCTACCATAAGCATGCAGTGCCTGTAGAAGCCAAAAGGCATTGGGTTTACTGGAATTTGACAGTTGTGAGCCACTGTATGAGTGCTGGGACTAGAATGTGGGTCCTCTGGAAAAACAGCATGTGTTCTTAACTGCTGAGCCATCTTTCCAGCCTCCATTTTTTTAAAAGGATGTATAAGTTAATCATGGTTGGAATTTACTTTAAAATACTTCCCAATGAAAAATAGTATGCTAAAACAAACAAACAAAAAAAAACCAGGTGTGGTGGTGACGCCTTTAATCGCAGCACTCAGGAAGTAGAGGCAGGCGGATATCTGTGAGTTCAAGGCCAGCCTGATCTACAAAAGTGAGGCCAGGACAGAGAAACCCTGTGAAAAACCAAAAAGAAAAAGAAAAAACTAGGCATCACCAGCAAAACACCTACCAACAATTACTAAATATAGGGATCATTGACCTCAACAGAAGGAGCCATACAGGCAGATATGTGTGAGTTTGAGGCCAGGCTGGTCTACCGAGTGAGTCCAGGACAACCAGGGCTCTGTTACACAGAGAAACTATCTTGAAAAACAAACAAACAAACAAAGCCATAGTAAAGGGAGTTCAGAAGGTGTGAGATAGTAAGTACTGTAGAGCCATCCTTGAAAAATGGTGAAAAATCTAGAGAGGAAATTCCAAAATCAGATCTGTCTGCCACTTAAACGAGGCCTGCCTTGCTTATAATATAAGCAGGAAGGAACTATCTGAACCAGTGGCTGAAACTTACATAGACTAAAGTGAATTTGCTATATGTAAATAAAATGTCTTATCCCAGTGACCAGTTAATCTGAGATGGTCAGCTAGTTCAATCATGCTTTCCAGCCTGGTTGGCTATTAAATGCCTACAACCCTCTTTATTTTGAATACCCAACATGTAAGAAATAGGCTAGGCATGATGGCACACACCTTTAATCTCAGTACTTGGAGGCAGAGGTAAATAGACTTCTGTGAGCTCAAGGTCCAGCCTGATCTACATAGCAAGTTTCGGGACAGCCAAGACTACAAAGAAAGACCAGAAGTCAGGCTGGAGATGGTGGCACATTCCCATAAATGAAGCACCCCAGAGGATAAGAGTTGGAGGCCAACTTACATTACATAGTAAATTCCAGACCAGGCTGGGCTACACAATGTCTCAAAACAAAAGTGAATTTATCAACTGTTGGAGAAAGGTCTTATGAACGGTTTTCAGATGCTGATCTCAATGTTCTGAGATCTGGTTACTGCCCTATCCGAGGCATTCTCTGATTGGATAATAAAAGTTGATGGCCAGTTAGCTGGGCAGAGAATGGGAAGGCCAGACTTCCTGGGAGGAAGGAATAATCTCTAGGAAGAGTCAGGAAGTTCTCACTTTTTTGCCAGGCGACATGGAAGGAGACAGACATGTTTGTGGGCTCGGAAGTTACAGCAAGCCTTGGGACTAGGTCTGGTTAATGTAGGTGAGCTAGTTGAGAGTCTGCCAAAGCATTAGAACATTAAAAGGTATTTTGTAGGCATAAGGGCCACCCAGGGTCTCAGACCTCCTCACTTGGAGAGATAAGCTGCCAGTCTATTACAACAATCAACTACTAAATTATTCTGTATGTTTAACAAAATGGAAGATGAGAAAGGTGCCATCTGTCCTCAATGAACTAGCTATGGAACTTGGCACAGGTTTCTTAAATAGCTTAATCCTGCTGGATACGGTTACATAAACCTTTATTCCCAACAGTTTGGAGGCAGAGGCAGGTGAGCCTGAAGGTCAGGGCTACATAGTGAGTCTGACTCAATAAGGTAATGACAATGGTAAACAGACTTATCAATCATAATTGTCTTAAGAACTAGGAGTTGAGACTAATAAATAAGACTTTAACTTCATTGTACAGGGCCCTGGGTTTGACCCTAGTATCATCCAAAAGGAAAAAAAAAGCAAATTTACACACATTTACACACACACACACACATATACAACTTTGCTTTACTGGTGAAGACTGAGGAAACTGAAGTGAAGGTAAGATATGGAGCATATTGGAGTATGGAATGGGGAATGGGATCTAAGAGACTGACATTCCTAGTAAGAGAAGAGAAGATATGTGAACTCAGGGAAGAGGCTGAATTGAAATGGGGACTGTCATTACAACTACTATAGAGGGTGGGTGGAGAGGAGGCGAGGTCAGATCACAAGGGCTGTAGATCATGCCAAAGTCTATAATTCCAGGTTAGATCAAGTTCAAGACCCTGAGCTATATGAGACCTGTCTCAAAACTAAAAATAAAATGGATTTGTTCTGAAAGTAAAGAAAATGTAAGCAGAAAGTAGTATGCAGGGAAATAATCTAGATTTGTGTCTATTTACCATTACTGAACAAGTTACGCAGGCTGCTCGCAGGTCATGGCGTTCACTGGGACCTTAGTAAAGTGCAGTCCTTCAGCTGGTCAGAGGTGGGGCTTAGAGGAGCATGGTGACAGATGTCACCAGTGTTCTGTGTGGATGAAGAGCACACTATGTAAGACTCACCATGATAGGTAATTATAGAAATAGATCCTGTTTGCATCAGAGACTTGAATTTTGCTGAAATGGTGAGATGTGAGACATAATCAGAAGATTATATCTATCTGAAGACTTTAAGGGGAAAGGTGAATGGGGTGATTCTAAGTTGAGTTTACTTGGGAAGAAGGGGATAAAAGGAAGAACCAGGGTCCCAGTAGAGCATGAATCAGTGCACAAAGTAACAAATCCCAACGAGGCTCTCAGGAGCTTGGGTGGCTTTTTTGTTTGCTAGTTTGGGGTCTTTTTTTTTTCTTTTTGAAGATTTATTATATGTGTATATATGTGTACCATGTACATGCCTGGTGCCTATAGAAGTCAATATTGAATTCTCTGCAACTGGAGTTAAGGATGGATGGTCATGACCCACCATGTGGGTGCTGGAAATCAAACCTGCATTCCCTGCAAGAAAAGTGTACCTAGCTGTTGAGCCAGCTCTCCACCCCAGAGCTGAGCATAGTTTTAAGAGGCTGGATTATTAATATTTAATTATTTAATAATAATTAAAACTATTGAGTCATTTGGGTTTTTATCCTGTTGCAATTAAATACCAATGCAGGTGTCAAGCTGGAGCTTGATGTGCTGAATCTGTTTAAAGTGAGGCAAGGTTCTCATTACAATCAACTTACAAGAAATTAGGGCCTGAACCAGCACACATGGATGAAGTGGAAGGAAAAGGACTGACAGGCTGCTTCTGAGGTGACTTGAGGACAGTTGACAGTGTTCCTTCGTTCCCTTGACCACACAATAGATCTTTTTTGTGGCATCAAAGCCATTGGAAAGAGTTGCAGGAAAAACCTACAGTTATTTCAGTCTGTGATACTCAACCTCCCAAGTCAAGTTAGGAACCTAAAGGTGCCCTCTTGAACCTCTTTGTCTCTACACATGCCCTGCCATATGTCTAAACTAAACCTTTCATTCCCTGGATAGTTAAGATGCACCTAGACTCAGGGTACGACAGTGGGAAGGCCTCTTGTTTTTGTTTTTGTTTTTGTTTTTTATCTGTATGAGGTTAATTTTGGTTTGTTTTAATTTGGGTTTTTTGTTTTGCATACATATGTCTGAAGCGCATGCATGCAGTGCCCAATGAAGCCAGAGAGGGCATCAGATCCTCTGGAAGTGGAGTTAGAGAGTTGTGAGGTGCCATGTGGGTGCTGGGAATGGAACCCAGATCCTCTGGAAGAGCAGTCAGTGGTTTGTGACTGCCGAGCCGTCTCTAAGTGATCTTGAACTGAGTTCTGATAGTTGCCGTGCTGCATTTGCATACCCTCCAATCCTCCTTGTCCTTTAAAGGAACTTGTGAGCTTTTCCTCGAGCAAGGTGTGGAAGGTGTACTAAGAGGCACATCTATGTAAGTGCTTGTGTGCAGTCATCACAGCACACAGTTCTGCCCCAGCTTTAACCGTGTTTCTTCCTGCTGCTTCCAGGTCACACTAAATCACCCCAGTCTCTCTGGCGACTTTCTTCCACTCTCCTTGTGTTCTGCTTTTGGTCCTCTGTGATTTTCTCTTACCAGCTACAACTTCTGAACTAATTAATGTACATGCAATGAGCTTTGACCCCATGCAGCTCTTTCTTGTGCAACCTCTCAACCTTGCTTACATTCTGGGTTTTGTGTGTGTATGTGTGTTGCTATTGTTGTTTAATCTGCCCTAATCGTGAAACAGTTTTGGCCACCAAGCCAGGGATCAAGCTACAATGAACAAAGGACTGCCTGCCATGTGCTCTGCCCCTGACTGATGTAAGAACACCACCACCAACAAGGTGTCTCTCTGCCCATTGCCAAGGAGTTGCATTTCTGTTGTTTAGAAGTGATGATGCCAGGGTTTGAGCGTGGTGGTGCATGTCTTTAATCCCAGCACTCAGGAGGCAGAGGCAGGTGGATCTCTGTGAGTTGGAGGCTAGCCTGGTCTACAAGGTGAGTCCAGGACAGCCAGGGCTGATACACAGAGAAACCCTGTCTTGAAAAAAAAAAAACAAAAACAAAGAAGAAAGAATTGGTGAGGCCTATTTAAGAAAGTCTTGATAGGGGCTGGAGAGACGGCTCAGCGGTTAAGAGCACTGGCTGCTCTTCCAAAGGACCCAGGTTCAAATCACAGCACCCACATGGCAGTTGACAGCTGTCTGTAATTGTTGGGCGTGGTTCAAAGAACCAAACCAAAAACAAGCAAACAAACAAAAAGTCTTGATAATCTCTCCATTAAGGATCATCTGCTAATTCAGCAAAAAAAAAAAAAAAAAAAAATCTGCACCTCTTCAAACATAAATGTTTATTGAGTCCTGTCTCATTCAGTGCCCACAGTTGTGTGCACTAAATGTGCTCGATAAATATTTGCTGTTGTGGTTTGATTTCCCTGAAACCCAAACTGAACTTTCTAACTGTTCTGAGGATTGGGGCAAATTCCAGTAAGATACTTCAAGACCCTATGAAAAGAAGCCAATGTGATAATGCTCAGTTTGCTTTTGATAAGCTTCATCCCACCTTAATTATCACCCTTAGATGCTATTGTTACTCTAAGATCTTTTTTGACAAGCCAGAGGAGCTGAGCATGCCCTTGCTTTTGTGCTATGTGTTTTGGCAAAGCTTCATGGAAGGGAGTTACTCAGTAACTACAAGAGGATCTGAGCTACTGTTTGCTCCTTGCCAAGGTCTTACTGTGGGGTCCAAAGACAAGAACACCACAGCCCAGGATATAAGCAACGGGCAAATGCCAGATAAATTACCTACTTACTGGAGTTACTCAGACTGGAGACTGGTGAAGAAAGGGATTACTGACCTGAAGGAGGTCACAAAAATGAGAAGGGAATTAAACGTGATATTCTTTTCTGTCAATGGGTCATCAAACCAACCCCTAAGAGCAGTGCGCCAGAAGAGTCACGTGTGCTTTCCAGTCTTGTTTTCACTCAGAATGGAGGAAAATAGTGCCACATAGAAGCAGGGAACCCTCCCCAAAGTCTTTACCTGATACAAGTATTTTGGAAGCCAGTAAGGTGATTCAGTAGGTAAAAGTGCTTGCCATGCACACCTGACAACCTGAATTCCATTCCTGGAACCTCCTAAAAACCACCTGCAGTGACACACATCTCACACCCTAGTACTCCAATGGTGAGATGGGAAGCAGGAACAGATTGTCCAAAAGTTCAAAGGCCAGCTAGTCTGAAATATGTACCATGGCAAAGCCAGCAGAGCAGAAGGGGAGAACCAGCTCTCTAAAAGTTGTCCTCTGACCATGTATGTACATGCCATGGTCTCCACACACACCACACATACACAATAATAAAGAATGACTTTAAAGCTTTGTTTTCAGTGGTAAGGAATCAACCCCTGGGTCTTACTCTTACAGGCTACATCCCTGGCCTCTTATAAAAAGTTTGCCTCTGGCTGGAGAGACGGCTCAGTGGTTAAGAGCACTGGCTCTTCCAAAGGACCCGGGTTCAAATCCCAGCACCCACATGGCAGTTAACAACTGTAATTGCCAGGTGTAGTGGCACATGCCTTTAATCCCAACACTTGGGAGGTAGAGGCAGGTGGAATCTCTGTGAGTTCGAGGCCAACCTGGTCTACAAAGTGAGTACAGGACAGCCAGGTATACCCTGCCTCAAAAAACCAAAATTAAAAACAAATTGTTTGCCTCCAGTTCCAGATAGGACTAAAGTTTCCAAAAAAAATTTAGAATTTCAAAAAATATTTATGATTATTAAAATAATTCATGGAGTATGGGAAGGGGAATACAGTCACAAATTAGTTTGCCTGGCATATGCTTTTTTTTTTTTTTGAACCAACCTAAGATGAACAAAAAGAAAAGAGGTGGGATCATCCAAACCAGTGGAAACCAAGGGGAGCTGTGTGTGTGTGAGAAGCTGAGACCAAGCTGGTAGTGGGGACTCTGTGGAGACCTCCTGCCACAGAGAGGTGTTGAGGGAAGCAGCCAGGGAACAATGCAGGTCAGCAGAGCAGGACTGTCCCCTGACCATGCTGTCTTCCTGATGGCAATGTTGGATGGCGCTGAAGAAGACAGGTGTTGTTTGCTTCTCGGTCAAGAATCATGATCAAGGTCCTCTTTTTTTCAGGAATGGAATTAGCATATCCCAAAAAATACTGGGTTCAAGAGCTGAGAGCCAGGGAAGGCATGGGTTGGTAACTTCCAGACTTTTGGAAGATGTAGTTACAACTTCATCACGCAATGTGGAAACTGGGCTACTAAGAATTGGTCACGTGAATGCAGAGGCTGGGCTGTCACTGTCCTCACCTGGGATGCATCAGAAACAAATATACTCTAATACAATATCTGCAGCCAAAGAAAAAGCCTCTAGGTTCATTTCTAGGGCTTGGACTTTGAGGCCATTATGGACAGATGTATGACTCTCCAGAGGAAAAGAACCAAATGGTGGGAAAAGTTATAAGCTTTGCATGAAGAAAATAGATCAGCTGAGGCAAAAGGATTGAGATTTTTTTTTTTATTCTAGCCTGGGCTACGTATTAAGTAAGACCTTGTCTCAAAAAGCAGGAAGGGAGGAAAGAAAACCAAATGGACGCTGAGTTGTAGCCATGGAACACATGGACAATTCCTTAATAACACACAGGAGACCTGTGAAATGGGCTGGAAAAGGTGGCTCAGTGGTTAAGAACACAGGTTAAAAAGATCTCTGAAACAAGCATCTACGGAGGGGCTTGAACCTTATCTCCCCTATCTTTGTGATGGGGGAAAGTAAACAGTAGTTTTCCCATTGTAAGCAGGACACAGTGATACCCTGGTGGAGCAGATGAGGCAATGTCTGGAAAGCAGCCAACAAAGATTCTGGTTTATAGTATTTTGCAATGGCACCTATCACCCTTGAGTATTTGGAGTTTGATACAATCCTGTAACCATAAATTTTTATTTATCAAACATATACTTACTAATACTTAACAATTACCTAACAATTGCCTATAAAGTTCCTAAATCCTAAAGCCTGACCCTAACTCTAAAACCTAATCTATAACACCCTAATACCTATAATACAAACATTTAACACTAACCTAAGGTTTCTCAAAAGGATATTTTCCTCTGGGTGTGGATCCTTATGGATGGCTGTCCTTCATCAAATCTTTCAGTCTTAAAGTCTCTGAATTTCGTTCATCAGATGTTGAGGCAGTGTATCAAGCAAGAATTGCCTCTGCAGTCTTAGAGACCAATTATTTACAAGATGCAAAGTTTCTTAGGCTCACCATTTAGATGCGTTAGGCCTGCATGCAAGGGTCTCGCACTCCGTTCAATCCTATGCCCCTGGGCTCTGAGAGGAGATAACTCCCTACCTAGAAGTTCCAGAATACCAGGGAGAATCTGTCCCCAGACCCACAACAGGTTGATACAAGATGGTGAAGCCTCCTGATAAGACTGTGATGTGAGTTTCTCTGCTAGAGGAGGAGGAAGATGAGTGAGGCAGGAGAGGGAGTGACCTCTGTCCACTTGAATCTTGACTTAAATCTCTTCACCTGTCACAATGAATTGGCAGCATGATTTTTGGCAGAAACTTTTGTGCACTTCCAAGTCATGCCCCTGGGCAATGTGTCCCTCCACAGCTTTCTTGCAGAGCAGCAGACAGTCTAGAAGACCCGCGATCTGTTGCCATGGATCCTGGACGCCTCAGGGCATGCTCCTGCCCAAAGTCCCACAATCAAAAAACTCCATCTGTCTTTGGCAGGTTCCCAAGGATATGCCACATCGGACGTAAATCTTTTACCTTAAAGTTCAGGCTTTTGCTATTCCAAGATCCCTGTGATATTAAATGTTACCACTCACCCCACCACACAATACAATAGCTAACAGCAAGATAATGGTTAAGTTACAGACAACAGAGCACTATTAGCTAATAGAAACTATTCTGTTATTATGCTTAGGTGCCTGATTGGCACTTTGACCTGCCCTCTAAAGTGGGCTTCCTCCACTCTTTCCTCCCATCAGCTCCGAGATCAGTCAGCTTCTCCTCTTAGGTACTTTCACCCTCATCCTGAACTAGGACCCCTCTCTCCAAGCCTCAGTGTGACAAATCAATGAGACCCTTGTTGTTCATCAAATCAAGACCTTTTGGCATAAGTAATATATTGATGGGTTTAAGAAAATTAAGAGAACTAAGTCAGGTATGGTGGTCACATGCCTGTCATCTCAGCACTCAAGAGGCTGAGGCAAACCTAGACTGACCCATATAGGAGATTCTGTCTTGAAAACAAATGAACATTGTGCTGGCTAGTTTTATATCAATCTGACACAAGCTACTATTTTGGAAGAGGGAACCAAAATTCAGAAGATGCCCCTAGTAGATCATCCTGAGGGCCCAGCTCACTGGGTGGTAGCCACCCCTAGGCTGGTGGTCATTATTATAAGGTAGCAGGCTGAGCAAGCCAGGAGGAGTAAGCCAGTAAGCACCATCCCTCTATGGCCTCTGCTTTAGTTTCTGCCTCCGGGTTCCTACTTTGAGTTCTTGCTCAGACTTCCCTGGATGAGGAGCTGTAACTAGGATATGTGAGAGGGAATAAACCTCTCCTCCTCGAGTTGTTTTATCACAGCAATAGAACCCAAGAAAAACAAAAATTTATTAACAAAAATAGAACCTGGGCCATGGTGGCGCACACCTTTAATCCCAGCACTCAGGAGGCAGAGGTAGGTGGAGCTCTGTGAGTTTGAGTCCAGCCTGGTCCATAAAGCAAGTCCAGGACAGCCAGCACTACACAGAGAAACCTTCTCTGAAAAAAAAGGAAGGAAAGAAGAAAGAAAAAAGAAAAGAAAACCCAGTTAGTGGAGTGCTTCCCTAGCAGCAAGAAGTCCTGGTGTAGATCCTCAGCACTGTATAAACTAGGTGTGGCAGAGGCAGGAGGATCAGCACTTTGAGAGCCTTGGTTATGCATTGAGGCCAAGCTGAGATAGAGCACACTCTGTCTCAAAAAAATATGAGGTTTTGGAGATGTTGAATTGAGGACATGGTGGGTTTTCCAGAGTGAATTCTGAATTTCCTTGGGTCTTCCTGTAGGAGCTGTGATCAACTGTGCTGACAATACAGGAGACAAAAATGTGCCAATCATCTCTGTGAAGGGAGTCAAGGGAGAGATGGACAGACTTCCTATTGCTGGTGCAGACCACATGGTGATGGCCACAGTTAAGAATGGTAAATGAAATTGCCGGGCGGTGGTGGCGCACGCCTTTAATCCCAGCACTTGGGAGGCAGAGGCAGGCGGATCTTTGTGAGTTCGAGGCTGGCCTGGTCTACAAAGCGAGTCCAGGACAGCCAGAGATATTCAGAGAAACCCTGTCTCGAAAAACCAAAAAAAAAAAAAAAGAATGGTAAATGAGAGCCGGGCCTGGTGGTGCATGCCTTTAATCCCAGCACTTGGGAGGCAGAGGCAGGAGGATCTCTGTGAGTTCAAGGTCAACCTGGTCTACAAATCGAGTCCAGGACAGCCAGAGCTAAACAGAGAAACCCTGTCTCAAAAAACCAAAAAAAAAAAAAAAAAAAAGAATGGAAATGACAACTAAGAAGAAATGTCCACTCAGCAGTGGTAATTTGACAACCAAAGTCACATAGAAGAAGAGATAGGGTATCTCTTTATTTTGTAGATGAATCAGGGGTCACAGTAAACAATAAAGGAGAGATGAAAGGGACTTCTGGCAGCAAGACATCTGGGTGTGAGCTCTGTGAGCCCTGAAGGTGCAGCAAGCCACGTGGTGGATTGACAATAGTTGGTTGGATTAATTTAGATTAGTTAATTGAGAGTCAGCTAAGGCCTAAAAGTTAAAACATTAAAAGATGTTGGTGTATTAAATTACTGGGAAAAAGGCCACCCCTGGTCCCAAGGCCTTATCACCAGGACTGGTCAGGATGCCAGCTAAGGCAAACCAGGCCTGCCAGCTACCTTCCAGGCCCCCGTGGGCTACTCTGCTGGCCTAACATAACAGTTTATAGTTATTAATAAACATATTTGCTAACTAAGTTACCGTTTCAGGTTCTGCTGCCACAGATCCAGCTGCAAAGGACTGTGCAGACTTGTATCCAATGCAGCCAGCACTGCTTGCTTCTCTAGGGCGTTTGTAAAATATATTCATTAAAAAGTCTTCGCTCCAAAAAAATAAAAAATAAAATAAAATAAGCTGTGTTTAAATATTGTTGGGTCTTCCGCCCTTTTCTGCCTGTTCCTTCCCCATCACCCTCAATGCTACCAAAAGCACAGCACCATAACAGTCTGCAGTTGCTTTCTTTCCTCTCACAAGCTCTAGGACCTCCCAGCAGTGCAGCAGGGGACCCACTGTTTTCACAGTGCTGTCATCGCTGACTGACATGCGCACCATAGGTTGGATTCCTAAAGTAGAATGGCAACTCCAAGAGCAAATGCCCTATCAGGGAGTTCCAGCCATTTGCATTTCCCAGAGCAATGGATGGAAGGACCTGTTCTCTCATGGCTTTAGCAACAGTGTGTGGTCTAGCTTGACTCCTTTGAACTCTTTTACTTTTCTCTCTCTTTTTTTGTTTTGGTTTTTCTTTTTTTTTTTTTTTTTGGTTTTTTCGAGACAGGGTTTCTCTGTGTATCCTAGCTGTCCTGGACTCACTTTGTAGACCAGGCTGGCCTCGAACTCACAAAGATCCGCCTGCCTCTGCCTCCCAAGTGCTGGGATTAAAGGCGTGCGCCACCACCGCCCGGCTTGTTTTGGTTTTTCAAGACAGGGTTTCTCTGTATAACAGCTCTGGCTGTCCTGGACTTGCTTTGTAGATAGGTTGGCCTTGAACACACAGAGATCCGCCTGCCTCTGCCTCCCAAGTGCT
>CAJQZJ010033952.1:2038452-2049553 GCA_907164525.1 Lophiomys imhausi
AGAGAGAGAGAGAGAGAGAGAGAGAGAGAGAGAGAGAGAGAGAGAGAACCCCTTTCAGGGTGATAGAAATAACAGAGGAGAAACAGTGTTGAAATATCAATCAAAAGTAAAAAAATTGAAAGTTGCTTAAATTAGCCGGTGAAAATCTGATGAAAAATATTAATATTATACATAGTCTAATAACATTGTTTTGTATGCTATTTATAAACTTTCAAAAATGCTATTTATTAAAAAGGAGAGAACTAATTTTACAGCAGGGAACTTTGCTGGCAGGACTCTCAACCAATAGAGGCCAGCAGCAACATGGAAAGACAGTACATATGCCTCCCAAAGGGACAGGCTGAGGGCTCAGTCATACCCCTGCAGTATTCCTGTCTTCAAAAGGATCTTGAGAACCCAACTGTGAGGATACCTTCTGCACACAAACAGATTTTCTTCAAAATTAACTGGCCTATCCACTTAAAAAAAATGCCAATCAGGGGGGCTGGAGAGATGATTCAGTGGTTAGAGATGATTCACTGACTGTTCTTCCAGAGGACCTGGGTTCAAGTCCCAGCACCCACATGGCAGTTCACAACTGTCTGAAACTCCAAGATCTGACACCCTCACACAGCCAGACATACATGCAGACAAAACACCAATGGACATAAATAAATTATCATTTTTAAATGCCAGTCAGGATAGACAAGGAAAGAGCTGGAAGGGATGGGAGATGGCTCCATGGGGAAAGCCTGTCAACCTGAGTTTAATCCCCAGTGACCACACAAAGGTGGAGAGAGAGAACCAACTCCACAAAGTTGTCCTCTCACCTCCTCACATGCTGTTGCACATGTGTACCTGTAATCACACACATGTGTCATACACACACTAATGACAAACATTTTTGCTTGTTTTTTGTGTGTGTACATTCTCACAAACATGCCACAGTACATATGGAGGGCAGAGAACATTTGTGGGAGTCAGTTCTCCTTCTACCATGAGAGTCCTAGGAACTAAACTCAGGTTATCGAGTTGGTGGCAGGTGCCTTTACCCACTGAGCCATCTTGCTGGCCCTATGCCCACTTTATGTATGTTGGAGCATGACTGCTCCCTGACCCTGAGGAGGGCTTCACTTGGTTCCTAGCGCAGGCCGGAAGCACAGGTCAGACTCCTCTATTGGCTAGACATGCGACTTCTGTTCTCTTTAGTCAGGAGTGGTGGTGAGCCTTCAGGCAACACACTCTGGCATCTGTCCTTGAGGTCAACCAGGCAAGAACTTCAACATGGCTTCAGTTGTGATGAGTTCCTACCCAGGGAGTGAAGCATTCCCTACGATTCCTCGTACGCCACGCTCCTCAAGTCATCTAGAATGTTGAACAGTTACAGCGATCCTGCTCATACAACTTGTTTCCTCTTTTTTTTTTTTTTTTTTTGGTTTTTCGAGACAGGGTTTCTCTGTGTATCTCTGGCTGTCCTGGACTCGCTTTGTAGACCAGGCTGGCCTCGAACTCACAAAGATCCGCCTGCCTCTGCCTCCCAAGTGCTGGGATTAAAGGCGTGCGCCACCACCGCCCAGCAACCTCTTCTTTTTTTTTGGTTTTTCGAGACAGGGTTTCTCTGTGTAGCCCTGGCTGTCCTGGACTCACTTTGTAGACCAGGCTGTCCTCAACTCACAGAGATCCGACTGCCTCTGCCTCCCGAGTGCTGGGATTAAAGGTGTGCACCACTACTCCTGGCTCTTTGTTTCCTCTTCTAAATGAAGAGGGAAACAGAAATAAATAGGCCTTTAGCTCCATGAGTTTGAATTTACTTAATCTTCCCCCAGAACTACTAAAAATATTAGTAACAATATACACAGACATAATAATTTGGCTTGTTTGCTCTTTAAGAAATATTTTGAGGGCTGGAGAGATGGCTCAGGGGTTAAGAGTACTGACTGCTCTTCCAGAGGTCATGAGTTCAATTCCCAGCAACCCACATGGTGGCTCCCAACCATCTATAATGAAATCTGGTGCCCTCCTCTAGCCTGCAGGCATACCTGTAGACAGAACACTGTATACATAATAAATAAATAAATCTTAAAAAAAAAAAAGAAGAAATACTTTGAGCTGGGCGGTGGTGGTGCACGCCTTTAATCCCAGCACTAGGGAGGCAGAAGCAGGTGGATCTCTGACTTCAAGGCCAGCCTTGTCTACACAGTGAGTCCAAAACAGTTATGGCTGCACAGAGAAACCCTGTCTAGAAAAACAAAACAAAAAAGAAAGAAAGAAAGAAAGAAAGAAAGAAAGAAAGAAAGAAAGAAAGAAAGATCTGTAACAAGATCCAGTAATAATACCACTTTGGGGCATATACCTAAAGGACTCTATATCCTACTTTAGAGATACTTGCTCAACCGTGTTTATTGCTGCTCTATACATAATATCCAGAAGCTGTAAACATCCATGATGTCCATGAAGTAAAGAATGGACAATCTGCCGGGCGGTGGTGGCGCACGCCTTTAATCCCAGCACTTGGGAGGCAGAGGCAGGCGGATCTTTGCGAGTTTGAGGCCAGCCTGGTCTACAAAGCGAGTCCAGGACAGCCAGAGCTGTTAAACAGAGAAACCCTGTCTCGAAAAACCAAAAAAAAAAAAAAAGAATGGACAATGAACATGTGTTACATTTAAAGAAAGAAAGAGAGAAAGAAATATTATGAGCTGTGCCAAGTTGCTGAGGAGTCACCATCTGCAAGGTCCATCCTCCTGAACTGAATACATTTATAGACTAGATGTTATCACTGATGTTAAATGGTGGCAGACATGTCCGAGGATTGACTCTCATGACTGATGAGCGTGTGAAGAAGGGCAATTAGTGGGGAGCAGAGCAACACTGGACTGGTGCTTACACAAGGACACAGCATCGTCATTAGAAGCCTTGGAAAGAGTCTGAACAAGCCGGTCGGTGGTGGCGCACGTCTTTAATCCCAGCACTGGGGAGGCAGAGGCAGGTGGATCTCTGTGAGTTCGAGGCCAGCCTGGTCTACAGAGTGAGTTCCAGGACACCCAGGGATACACAGAGAAACCCTGTCTTGAAAAACCAAAAAAAGAAAGAAAGAGTCTGAACAATGGCTCCTCAGCAGCAGAGTCCACACCCCTCCCCAAAGGCCTGTTTGACTGCGGTGTGGAATTGGGTTATGTACATTTTCTTGTGAACCTTTTTGCTAAATACACTTATGTGATACTTAAAAAAAAAAAAAAGAAAAGAAAGAAAGAAAAAGAAAAAGAGCCGGACGGTGGTGGCACATGCCTTTAATCCCAGCACTTGGGAGGCAGAGGCAGGTGGATCTTTGCGAGTTCGAGGCCAACCTGGTCAACAAAGTGAGTCCAGGACAGCCAGGGCTACACAGAAAAACCCTGTCTTGAAAAACAAAAAAAAAAAAAAAAAAGAAAAGACAAATATTCCAGTAGTTACAGCTTTTGCTTGAAGTAGAGGAAATGGTACGGAGGCTTAAGGCAGAAACAGATCAGGAGTTCAAGGTCAGCTTTAGCTACATAACAAATGTGAGGCCAGCCCACTAGAGGGGCAGGGCGCAATAAAAGCAGTCCTTCTTAATTATACCCCTCACTTCTGCTATCTCCTGATTTGAGTCATCAGATTTCTTTTTTCTACTGAGCCCTCCTGAATCAGGTATCTCCTAAGCAGGTTTGAATTCTCCATGTTCTGTCCTTTTCCTTACAAAGGTGATAGGAGAATGAAGGGCTGTGGGCAAGAAAGGGGGGCCACACTTTCCCTAGGCTTGACTGAACTTTAACATCTCTACTAACTAAACAACACTGAGTTCTATCCTTTGCTTAACCCTGGGAACTGGTCATCAGCCTTTGACCTCAGCCCTCCTCTCCTGACCAGCTCCCTCCCCTCCCCTGGCCTCTGGACTTCTCTCCGATCTAGAGGAAAGAACCAGTTTTCAGGGTGATTGCCTCAGACAGCACCATCTCTACTGGCCCTTCTACATAGAAGCAGATCCGCCATGTATTCCAAGGAGATAGAAAGAGTGGCTGCTGGAGAGAGGTAAGTGGTGGGATTTCCCTCTGCAAGCTCTCTAGGTTTTCTGACCTCTGAAGGACTCACAAGGATGACCTCTGACACTTTTGAGACAACCAGGCCCTCTCCTGGGTAGTTAGTCAAAGACATTTTGGAAGACATCATTTCACCTAACCCACACCTTAGGTTCTTAGCTTCAGAAGCAAGGGGTGCCTCCCTTGTGAAGAGATGCCCTACTTCCAGGCGTCTCTTTTTGCTTTCTGCTCCTCTCCTACTCAACTGCCCCTGCCTCTGACTAAGTCCCAGAGCTCGGTTCCCCTTTCACAGAGAGACTCCCTTCTTGATGTAGGTTGTTGACCACTCTGTTTCTGTTTACAATCCAGCAGAGCTCAGGGTCCCTCCAGCCTCCACACACATTTCCAAATGCCCAAGAACAAAATGGGGAACATGAGACAATGGAGAAGGCTCTCTCCCTTCCCTCATTCCTCTTTCCTCTTGTCACCCTACCTTCCTTTCCCCTCGTGGCTCTGCTTCTCAAGCTGCCGAACTGGTTGCAGACCACACCAAAATCCACATGCTGTTTGGCTGCCCTCAGCCTCCAGTCAGCCCTTCTCCCCCTGAACAGACTACCTCAGCCAGTCTTCTGCACTCCATGCCTGACTTCTTCTTTCAGAAGGGCACTGGAAAGACTCAGTGCCCAGATACAGACTCCCTTCTCTAGACTCAGGTACCCCAGAGCAATGGAGGTGGAGAATTCATTTCTTGGTTATTAGTTTATTGAGTGTCCAAATTCTCTTGCCAATCTCACTACTTCTTTTTGTTTGTTTGTTTGTTTTTTTGAGACAGGGTTTCTCTGTGTAGCCCTGGCTGTCCTGAACTCACTTTGTAGACCAGGCTGGCCTTGAACTCACAGAGATCCACCTGCATCTGCCTCCCAAGTGCTGGGATTAAAGGTGTGCACCACCATATCCAGCCATTTTTTTTTTTTGAAAAAAATTGAGCAATTATGTAGCCCAGACTACCCTCATATTCATGATCTTCTTGCTCCAGCCTCCCAAATGTTGAGATTAAGGGTATATACCTCAGCACACCTACCATCTCTCTCTTTCCCTTTTTTTTTTTTTTTAAAGAAAGAGATAACAAGCTGGGCATGGTACCACATGCCTATAATCCCAGCATTTAGGAGCTGGAGGAAGGAAAATCTGAAGTTCAAGGTCATCCTCAGCTACATAGTGAGAATGAGGCAGCCTGGGCTACCGAGACAAATACCCTCTTGATGCTGAATACCCTCAGAGTATTCACTTTTAGTGACCTCTATTAGAAGTTATTAAAAAAATTCAGGAGACAGAAATTAATGAGGGCAGAAATAAGGTAGGGGTGGTCAAGGCCAGTGGGTATGGAAGTGGCATTACCTGAATCTGGGGTCAGCCCAAATGAGGAGGGAAAGAGAGAGGAACCCAGGTAACTCCAGATCTCTGGACTGGTGTCAGGATCCACTGGACTGAAGGATAGAAGAGTAGGTTTGTGGGAGAGAACACCAGCGCAGCAGGTCACACCTCTCTAAGGAAGTAACAGGCCTTCCAGAGGAAACGACCGGCCAACAGTGAGTCTGGAGGTCTGCATTCAGGTCTTCTCCTGGGCATGCGTGCTTAGCTCGGACGCCAAAACCAGAATCCTATGCTTCTCAGGAATAAGACTGTGGTGGCCTGTGGGGATGGGAAGTCACGGCTCTGTCCCCTCTTAGGAAGGTATGTCTCCTCTCTCTGCTACTCATTGGTGCCTGGGGCTGTGTGATCTGTCATGGAAACCCCGTGGACGATATCTGCATAGCAAAGCCCCGCGACATCCCCACGAATCCCATGTGCATTTACCGCTCCCCAGCGAAGAAGGCCACTGAGGAGGATGGCCTGGAGAAGAAGATCCCGGAGGCCACCAACCGTCGGGTCTGGGAACTGTCTAAGGCCAATTCTCAATTTGCCACTGCCTTCTATCAGCACCTTGCAGACTCCAAGAATGACAATGACAACATTTTCCTGTCACCCTTGAGCATCTCCACGGCTTTTGCTATGACAAAGCTGGGTGCCTGTAACAACACTCTCAAGCAGCTGATGGAGGTACAATGTAAAGCCCTCTACCTCTTTCCTTGCTGGGGGGCATCTCTTGGAGTTCTTTGTGTCTAAACTCACACATCAGGTTGTGTAGGGGAACTCACTGTGGGTTATGATTCTCTTTGAATCACTACTGCATGTGTCAGGAATCTTTTTCTTTCTTATTAATGATTTTTAAAAATTTTTTTGTGTGCATTGGTGTTTTGTCTGAACGTGTGTCTGTCAGATCCCCTGGACCTGGAGTTACAGACAGTTGTGAGCTGCCATGTGGGTGCTGGAAATTGAACCCAGGTCCTCTGAAAGAACAGCCAGTGCTCTTAATTGCTGAACCATCTCTCCAGCCCAGGGTTATTATTTTTAAATAACTAATAACTCTGGTTTTTAGACAGGTTCTTACTGTGTAAAACCCCAGGTTGACCCCAAACTTATTATATGTAGCTCTGGCTGGCTTTGAACTTTTTATGATCACCTGGCCCCAACGTCATGAATAGAAGAACTGCAAGTATTAGCTACCATGTGGCTAATTATTTTTAAATTAAGCACGGAGTTATTATCTGGATGTCTTCTTTATAAATGTTTCCTGTTCTCTCCCATTTAAAAATTATTTTATGCCGGGTGTGGTGGTGCATCCCTTCAATCCCAGCACTCGGGAGGCAGAGGCAGGTGGATCTCTGTGAGTTCGAGGCCAGCCTGGTCTACAAAGCAAGTCCAGGACAGCCAGGGCTGTTACACAGAGAAACTCTGTCTATAAAAGCCAAAAAAAAAATTATTTTACAGCTGGGCGGTGGTGGCGCACGCCTTTAATCCCAGCACTCAGGAGGCAGAGGCAGGCGGATCTCTGTGAGTTCGAGGCCAGCCTGGTCTACAAATCGAGTCCAGGACAGCCAAGGATACACAGAGAAACCCTGTCTCAAAAAACCAAAAAAAAATTATTTTACTTATTATTATTTGAGGGGCAGCACACATGTGCCATGGCTGCTGTGTGGGGGTTGGAGGACAACTTCCAGGAGTCAGTTCTCTCCTTTTATCTTGTTGAGGGAGGGTCTCTCATTTCTGCCACACTGCATAGTCCAGGCTGGCTGCCCTGGAAGCTTCCAGGTGATTCTTCTGCCTCTATGGCCCATGTTGCTAGAGAAGTGTTGGGATTGCAGATGCAAGCCACTGCATGTGGCCTTTTGTGGGCTCCAGAGATCAAATGCAGGTTGTCAAGCTTGATAAGCAAATGCTTTTACCTGCTGACTCATCTTGCCAGTCCATATTCTATGCTAGTCATAAATGGGAGAAGACTGGTGTCATGTCTTCTCTTTTTAGTCATATTCTCTTTCTCATACTCATTTTTGAGACAATGTCTTACAATGTCTCATTCATGTTGTCCTTGAACTTGTGGTCCCCCCTGCCTCTGCTTCCCAAGTGCTGGGATTACAGGTGTGTATTATTTTTATTCATTATTAATATTGTATATTCATTTATTTGTTTTTTATCCAGCACTACCTCTATGCTGGGCCATGTGCTGGGTGAAGACTCTAGTTCCTGCCCTGGTAGGGAAAGACAATTTGCCCTCAGATGAGCTCAAGTAGATTGCCTCTTGGGGTAGATTCTAGGGCTTTCCATCAAGGGACCTGGGTCCTGAGAAGCTGAAAAGCCTCAAAGAGACAGAACATTTTGGAGCTCTGGGCAGTACTGATCATTTTTGATCAGTGATTTCCCCGCCCCTTTTGGCAGGGTAGAGAAGAAGGGAGATAAAAGTGGACCAAGATAACAAAAATGCCACGAATGAAGTAGCCACTGGTGTCAACCTAAACCATGGGTGGGAAGATTGGCTTGAGTGCCCAGGTGGCTTTCTGCAGGTTGGATCTCACCCTGGAAATAAAGATAAATGACAGGGAGGCAGAAGATCCTCCAGGCTGGCATACAATGTCCTCTAAATCCAAGACATGGAAGTCTGGAAGTTAGGAAGGTCTACTTCTACACAAACGGCCAGTTTCCACTAAACTTCACTCATTTTTTTCAGACTCAGGGATGTTATCCACGCCTCCACTCCACAGACGGCTTAGCTTTTAGAGTCTCTGTATTCTGCTTCTGTACCCCAGCACAGCACACAGGAGACTGTCCTTGCCCTGTTGTGTGTTCCTGATGCTCTTGTGAATGACATCTGGCAGCACATTAGTAGCTCCTGTCACAAAAGCTGCCCCCTGGAGCATTCATACAGATTGGCCTTGGTCTCAAGCATTCCCTTATATTCTGTCTCCATTCCCAAATGTGAGCTTAAATCTGACCCTTCCTCTAAAGAGAAACAAGAGCTGGTGACATGAGCTCAGTGGTAGAGCACTTGATCAGTCATGTGCAGAACTCAGGGTTTAATCTCCACCAGGGCAAAATAAAACCAGAAAGAAAAACCCACCAGAAACAGAACAGCGCTGCTCATCCAAACATGTCCTCTGAGTCCTTTCCTCAGCTCTTCCAACATACTGTGTTGAATTGTAGCAAAAAGGGGTATGACTTGCTCTCTCTCTTTAGAGAAAAGAGAAACCCA
The DNA here is from genome assembly GCA_907164525.1 of Lophiomys imhausi. Classification (NCBI taxonomy): domain Eukaryota; kingdom Metazoa; phylum Chordata; class Mammalia; order Rodentia; family Muridae; genus Lophiomys; species Lophiomys imhausi. The sequence continues at coordinate 2,047,093 of CAJQZJ010033952.1, forward strand.
ATGAGCTTTTAGTCAAAAGAGTGATTAAAAAAAAAAAAAGGGACCTGGGGAGAGGGCTTGGTTGCTAAAGTGCTTTGCCTTGCATGCATAAGCCCTGAGTTTGATTTCCAGAACCATGTACAAAAAGCTGGGCATGGTGCGCATGCTTGAAAGCCCTGGGGAGGTAGAGGCAGGCAGATCCCTTGCCAGCCAGCCACCTTACCTAATCAGCCAGTTCCAGACCAGTGAGAGACCCCGTCTCGCAACAGGTAAAAGGTGGGTTTGGAGAGAGAACTCAGAGGTTCAAAGAGCTTCCCCCCCTTCCAGACAACTTAAGTTAGATTTCCAGTGCCTATGTCTAGCACTCATAACCTCCTGAAACTCCAGCTACACAAGATCCAATGCCTTCTTTTGGCCTCTTTAGGCACCCACATATGTGAGGCATACATTCACCACCCCCTAAATAAATAACTCCTTTTTTTAAAAAAAGGAAGAGAAGAAGGTATATGAGGTCTGAGTAATGACATTTGAGGTTGACCTCTGACCTCTACACGCATGTGTGTACATACCTTTGTGCACAGGGCACACACATAAGCACAGAGGGCATTATCAGAGCAAAATCAGGAAAACTTAGAGAGTAAATAAAACCAAAAAGCCTTTTCTCATCTGAGGACAGAGCACAGAGAGGTGGGGGCAGCAGACTCATCATTTTGTGCTGGTGATGAAGAAAGTGGTGGATTGGGTCTGACGGCTTCCATGGCTCTGGCTCCCACGGGTAACTTTTAAGTCCTTGTTAACCCTGAAACTCTGGTTCTTGGTTCACTGATTTCCTTGCTGGAACAATCTTCCTTTTCTCAGTCCTTCTACAAGCAGTATTCCAGAGCCCTCACGAGAGGGCTGACCCAAGGAGATGCTGTGAAAACACTTGTTACAGTGAGATCCACTATCTTGGTTCCTTTGTGTGGGCAGAATCATCTTCCTTCACAGTCAGAAAGCACCCTGCATTGGTCTGCAGTCCCTTAAGGAGCAGGTGGGATTCCTGCCTCTTGCTCTTTCCTCACTGTTTCCTGCCCTCCTCCTCCTCCTCCTCCTCCTCCTTCTTCTTCGATACTCAAAAACATGAGCCAAATGTTTACGATACCAGGCACTCTGCTGGAGGGAACTGACAGCTGAGACAACTGTTGGCCCCGCATTGTACCCTGTACCCATCCATGGTGACTTGACTGCCCAGCCACACCCACCACTATATTCTTTTGTCATCTATAGGTTTTTAAATTTGATACCATCTCGGAGAAAACATCTGACCAGATCCACTTCTTCTTTGCCAAACTGAATTGCCGACTCTATAGAAAAGCCAACAAGTCCTCTAACTTGGTATCAGCCAACCGCCTTTTTGGAGACAAATCCCTCACCTTCAACGAGACCTATCAGGAAATTAGTGAGATTGTCTATGGAGCTAAGCTCCAGCCCCTGGACTTCAAGGTGAGTTGCAGCTATCATGAGTCGTCTCCACTCAAACTGAGCCAGGAGAGAAACAGGATCCAAATTGATACTACTGTAAATGCCAATGGCTGGTGTATGCTGAGAACAAATCAGAACATGTGGAAAACTGACCCTTCCTTAAGGTTTCAGAGAGCAAAGGTACTCAAGCCTGCAGTTACAGAGGCTACTCTGAACAAGTTGTATAAGGAATTATTTCTTCATTTCATACACCATGTTCAAACATGTTGTGGGCAAATAAAATTGGTGCACAATGGGTGTTACATGCTCCCTTGGAGATTTACGAAGCACACAAGCCTATTAAGTGTTCTGGGGAAGTAATACAGAAAACAAAACCAAAAACAAAAAGGCCTTGATTTCCATCCTAGTCACTGAAATCTCAAAGCCTATTCCCAATTACACATCTCCTCCAACAAGGCCACACCTAATCCCTTTAAAAAATCCTTAATCCGTACCTGGGGGTGGGGGCAGTTTCCATTCAAACCACTAAGCTTCATTCTGTCAGCATTTTCTTTTCCTTTTTTTTTTGGGGGGGGGGGTGTTTTGTTTTTTGAGGCAGGGTTTCACTATGTAGCCCTGGCTGTCCTGGAACTCACTCTGTAGACCAGGCTGACCTCAAACTCTGACTCCCGAGTGCTGGGATTAAAGGCGTGCGCCACCACACCTGGCTACTCAGCGCTTTCTAAACTTATTTGACTACAGGTCACTTGCCCCTCCCATCCTTTCAAGCGTGCCGTCACTCATTACTTCCCATAGACCATGCTTGCAAATTGTGCTTCTGCGAGTTTTAGGCTTTCCAGAATCAGCAAAAATAACATAGCACCTTCTGCCTTTCAGACTGTACTCCCCCTTTCATCTTTCCTGATCCTTTGTCTTCTCTTTTCTTCTTCTTCTTCTTTCTTCTTTCTTTCTTTCTTCTTCTTCTTCTTCTTCTTCTTCTTCTTCTTCTTCTTCTTCTTCTTCTTCTTCTTCTTCTTCTTCT
>CAJQZJ010033952.1:2051493-2063569 GCA_907164525.1 Lophiomys imhausi
TGTTTTTTTTCTAATAACTACATTTATATGCTATATGTTGATACAATCATATGTAAATACTCTGCTAGAATATTTTTGATCTTGTTTTATGATTCTCCCACCTGACATCTTTCAGGGTCTGTGGAAGTCAAGGTTCAGCCCTGAGAACACAAGGAAGGAACTGTTCTACAAGGCTGATGGACAGTCATGCCCGGTGTCTATGATGTACCAGGAAGGCAAATTCAAATACCGGCGTGTGGCAGAAGGCACCCAGGTGCTGGAGCTGCCCTTCAAGGGGGATGATATCACCATGGTGCTCATCCTGCCCAAACCTGAGAAGAGCCTGGCCAAGGTGGAGAAGGAGCTCACCCCAGAGCTGCTGCAGGAGTGGTTGGATGAGCTGTCAGAGACAATGCTTGTGGTCCATATGCCCCGCTTCCGCATTGAGGACAGCTTCAGTCTGAAGGAGCAGCTGCAAGACATGGGTCTTGTTGATCTGTTCACCCCTGAGAAGTCCCAACTCCCAGGTTGGTATAGGAGAGAACTGTCTCCTCTTTACTCCAAGGTGGTTTGATCAAAAGTGGGAGAATTGAGGAAAGTACAAGAAAGAGTGCCAAGTCAGGACACCTGGAATCTGACCCTGGTTCTGTACTAAGCTGTGATGATCCATTGCCTTCCCAGTCGCTTGTGAAAGGGGGTGTTTGCTCTTGTTTTCAGGAGCCCAGCCAATACTCTCACCCTATGAATTTGTATCTAATAGAGGAGATAAGTGGGGAAGAATTTGAAAAAGCATTGAAATTCAAAGAGACAGACATTAAAAGCAAGGCATGTTGGGACATGCCTACAATTCCAGTACTTGGGAGCTGAGGCAGAAGATAAGACTGTTACAGGCCAGGTTAGGCTAGATTAACAAGGCCTTTTCTTTTTGTTTCGTTTTGTTTTTCGAGACAAGGTTTCTCTGTGTAAAACACCTGGGTGTCCTGGACTCACTTTGTAGACCAGGATGGTCTTGAACTCACAGAGATCTGACTGCCTCTGCCTCCCGATTAAAGGCGTGTGCCACCACACCCGCCCAGCTGAGACCTTTTCTTAAAAATAAATAAAATAGCCGGGCATGGTGGCACACGCCTTTAGTCCCAGCACTTGGGAGGCAGAGGCAGGCGGATCACTGTGAGCTCGAGGCCAGCCTGGTCTACAAAGCGAGCCCAGGACAGCCAGGGCTTTTACACAGAGAAACCCTGTCTCAAAAGACCAAAAAAAAAAAAAAAAAAGTAAATAAAATAGGGGGTAGAGAGATGGCTTAACAGTTATTATTGCAGAAGACCCAGGATCAGTTTCCATCATCCATGGTAGACAGCTCACAACCTCTTGTTTACTCTGGCTCCAGGGGAATCTGACTCCGTAGGTTCTGGCACTCATGTACACATACACACACACACACACACACACACACACACACACACACACACACACGAATAAATCTTCAGTAAAATAAAAAGGAAATGTGATAGTAAATTAAAATTAAAAAATGAACCTTAGCTGGGCATAGTGGTGCACACTTTTAATCCCAGCACTCGGGAGGCAGAGGCAGGTGGATCTCTGTGAGTTTGAGGCCAGCTTGGTCTACAGAGTGAGTCCAGGACAGCCAGGGCTACATGGAGAAACTCTGTCTCAAAAAAAAAAAAAAAAAAAAAAAACAAAAACCCAAAACAACCCCCCCAAAAATAAATAAATAAAAAAATAAAATAAATGAACATTAAAAATACCTTTTCTTTTTTGGCCTTTTTTTGTTGAGATGGGGTCTTATGTAGCCCAGGCTAGCCTGGAACCCACTATGAAGCTAAGACTGGCTTTGAACTGATTCTGCTGTCCCTACCCTGAGTTCTGGGTTTATAGGTGTGTGCCACCATGCCTGGCAATATCTTTTACGTTTCATACACTTATCTATTTGTTGTCATGTATGGTTTGTGCAGGGAGATGCATAAGTGCTGTGTGTGTGTGTAGGTCAGGGGACAACTTTCAGAGTTTAAACTCAACTTCTCATTGGCCCACATATCTTTTTCAAAAGAAGGCCAGGGCTGGGCATGGTAGCACACAGCTATTATCTCAGCACTCAAGGCTGAGGCGGGATGACAGTTTAAGGCCAGCACAGACTACACAGAGATTCTGTCTAAAAAAACTTAGATCAGGTTAGAGTTACCTTTATTGTCCTGTCTTTAGCTTTGAAAGCCAAACCTTTTTCTTTTTTTAAAAGGTTTATTGATTTATTTTATGCATATGAGTGCTCTATCTGCATGTACACCTGCAGCCAGAAGAGGGCATCAGATCATATTGTGGATGGTTGTGAGCCACCATGTGGTTGCTGGGAACTGAGCTCAGGACCTTTGGAAGAGCAGACAGTGCTCTTAACCACTGAGCCATCTCTCCAGCTCCCCAAACCTCTTAAACTTGTTACCAGACTGGACATATTTTTACTAGACATAGTAAAATGTTTCTTTAAGAACAGAGAACCATCTTTCCACCTTCCCAAAAAAGCTGGCATGAGATTAAAGTCACAAGATCCGGGCTGAAGAAGCCCAAAACAAATAAACAAACAAAAACCAGGTTTTTTTGTTGTTTCTTTCTTTTGTTTTGTTTTGTTTTTTCGAGACAGGGTTTCTCTGTGTATCTTCAGCTGTCCTGGACTCACTTTGTAGACCAGGCTGGCCTTGAACTCACAGAGATCTGCCTGCCTCTACCTCCCGAGTGCTGGGATTAAAGGCTACACCAGCATGCCCAGCAAAACCTCAGTTTTTAAGAGGAATCCATTGAAAGGGCGGTGTTATTATCAAGGGGATGTTCAGCGTTCTGTCTCTCAAATCACAGTGTCACCCTCCCTGTTCCTCCTTCCAGGGATTGTTTCACAGGGCAGGGATGACCTCTATGTCTCAGACGCATTCCACAAAGCATTTCTTGAGGTGAGTCCACCTACCACCACACTCTGCCTTTTCTCCATCTTCGTGAATGTCTGGAGTTTCCTGCTGCTGCTCTTATGGTGGAAACAGCAGGTCAGCCAACAGCAGGACAGAACAGTGGGAGAGGCATGACACTCCTCCATGATGTCTGCCTCAGTACTGCACTTCCAGGAAAGCCTCAAGCATCAGCTTTTTGACATTCTCTCCTGCTGGAAAGGCATATTTAGAGGGTATCCCAAGGAGAAGGAGCCAGCAAAAGCCACTGAGGGAACTGAGATGTTTGAGGAATATGGAAAGCATGGAGTAGAAGACTGAAAACTAATCTGGACAGAATGGGGAGGGGCATGTGCTAAGTGAAGTGGGGGAACAGCAGCTGAACATAAGAAAGGGGCTACTAATGAGGACCTTAAGAGTCCTCAAGTGTGTTCTAAGAGAACTGTTGTAATATAAAGCATGTCAGGAAACACAGTTAGGTGGGCACATGTTGATCCTGAGAGATCAACTACACACTATGGTGTGTTGAGACCTGAGAAGTCCCAGTGAGGAAATTAGTGAGCAGCTTGTTTTCCCCCAACTAAGGTGAGCAAAGAACTGTGTGTCAGAAGTTGTGACAGCTTGTAGAAGGTTCTGGTTCTTAGGTAATGAAGTGTAGATCCATAGCTTTAGGTGGAGATCTTTACCCCAGGAGACTGGAACCTGAGAATCTGTCTCTTTGTTTTTGTTTTTTGTTTTTTTTTTTTCAAGACAGGGTTTCTCTGTGTATCCTTGACTGTCCTGGACTCACTTTATAGACTAGGCTGACCTTGAACTCACAGAGATCTGCCTGCCTCTGCCTCCCTGAGTACTGGGATTAAAGGAGTGCACCACCAGGCTCGGCAATTACAGAGAGCTGTGAACTGCCATGTGGGTGCTGGGATTTGAACCGGGTTCCTTTGGAAGAGTAAACAGTGTTCTTAACCGCTGAGCCATTTCTCCAGTCCCTGTTTCTTTGTTTTTTGAGACAGGGTTTCTCTGTGTAACTCTGGCTATCCTTTAACTTGTTCGAGAATCTGTTTTTTTTTTTTTCTTTTGGTTTTTCGAGACAGGGTTTCTCTGTGTAGCCCTGGCTGTCCTGGACTCACTTTGTAGACCAGGCTGGCCTCGAACTCACAAAGATCCGCCTGCTTCTGCCTCCCAAGTGCTGGGATTAAAGGCGTGCGCCACCACTGCCCGGCTCGAGAATCTGTTTCTTTACACAGATTCTTGGGAGAATTTTACAATCAGGTTTGAGGCTCAGTGATGTAGGCTGTTCTTCATGGAAGCTAAGATTGAGAGCAGAAGGAGATGGGCCAACGTTAGAGTTTATTATCATATTTGAGTTTGCAAAGAAAGGTTACAGTCAGAGAGAAATGTTCAGAGTATGGTGCCAGAGAACTAATTCTAGGTTCCAGGCTCAGTGGAAACTGAGGGAAGCCGAAGAATGATGGACAGGAGGTTGGAGCCTGCTGGATATTATCTTCACACTACCTGGAGTTCAGTCCTAGCATGAAATAGATGTGAGGCACCAAAGAGAAGGGAAAAACATGAACCAGCCCCTCAAAGCAGAGAGATTGCAGGAGTTTTGCCACAAGCTCCAGGCCAGCCTGGTCTGCAGAAAGCTAAAGGTACAGAGTGAGATGAGACTATATTAAAAAAAAAAAAAAGAGCCAGGACTAGGTGGCTGGCATGGAGGAACTTGAATGAGACTAGCTTCAGCTACTGGAATGAACAGCAGGATCTTATCCCAGAGATGTAAGGCAGTAATGTCACCAATTGTCAGACATTTTCTAAAGGCATCCCTCCAGATGTCGTTCAAATTCCGTTTACTCCAAGAAAAATACTCAACCAGAGGACTGTCTTTTCATAAGCCATAGGTTCTCAGTGGCTGTTTGGGGTAGTGATAGCTGGGATTTCTTTATGCTTCATGAATGAATCTATTTCAATTACAGATCTCTGATCGCAAGTCTGAATTTCTCTTAGCAATTGGTTCAACACAATACTCTGGGATACAGTGTCCAACCATGTGACCTGTAGTTCAGGGATTATACTTGTCGAACTCTTGAAAGGCTTTGGATGACCCCTATGCATTACATTCATTGGATGTAAGAATGAGTAGGTTTCTGGAGGGAACCATTTGTGTCCAAGTGTGTTAGCTACTGGAAAACAGCAATATAAGCAGCTGCTGGCTCTGTGTATGATGTGTGTGCCTGTGATGGACTGCAGGGCAGCTAATATTTGTTCTAATGTGACCTGCAGGTAAATGAAGAAGGCAGTGAAGCAGCAGCGAGTACTTCTGTCCTGATCGCTGGCCGTTCGCTGAACCCCAATAGGGTGACCTTCAAGGCCAACAGGCCCTTCCTGGTTCTTATAAGGGAAGTTGTGCTGAATACTGTTATATTCATGGGTAGAGTGGCTAATCCTTGTGTGAACTAAAGTATTCTTAATCTTTGCACCTTCTCCTATTTTGGTGAATAGAAGTAAAAATAAACATGAATGCCACCTCACAAGAATGGACTTTTCCACTTGAAATGAAGACAAGAGACTGAAGCACAGATGCTATTGGGACATTTGGTAGAGTGACATTTTCAGTTCTTCTCTATCCAGTAACCACTTCTGGGTAAATAAAAGAGAAGAGGCCAGCCATAGTAGCATATCCTAGCACTTTGGAAGGTGGAAGCAGGAGAACCAGGAGTTAAGGCCATTTGAGGTTGGGCTGCACAGTGAGAGACCCTAATCTCAGGATGTCTTCCCTCTACCCCCAAAAGTAGAAAACATAAAAATAAAAGCAGTAAATATATTACCACTTCATCTTGGAGGATAGTAGGCATCCTGAAAAGGACCTTAACATTGTCAGTATTCCTACCATACAAAATTCCAAAAAAAGTATAAACAAATGTATCTCTATATAGAAAAAAACATATTCAAATTATGAATATTAAACCTTTTATTTCTCAAACCACTCACATGCATAATGTTCTTATACACAGTGTCAAAATAAAGAGGAAATACATTTTTATACAAACAGAACTTCAAGTATACATGAATAGACTTTTTAGATTACTAAGTTGCTAAGGTTTCATTCACATTGTTCTTAAAGCTGTTCAATGAGAAAGCTTTTGCTCACTGCTTTAAATATGTTTATATAAACCGACATCTTAACTCTTCTTTGAATTTCCCTCCCTTGACCCTCTGCCCTCCCCCCTCCCCGACACAACAGGGCTCCAGGGGCTCTAGGAGACATGCTACCCCTTCAAGAACTATTGGCTTGTCACCAGGAGAAAGACAGAGTCTACAGGAGGAGAGTCAGAGGATACCTGTCAAATTAAGTGGAAAAGAACCCAGTACTTAGATGTGATGTAATTCTGGAAAATACTTTAGTGCCATTGTGTTTTCTCTTGATTTTTAGTTGAAAAAAAGAAAAAAAACTCCAAACAACAAGATCATATATATATATATATATATATATATATATATATATATATATAAGATTTGGTAGCTAAAAATAATTCAATAAAAATAAAATTCCCCAAGAAAAAAATCCAAAGTTAGGGCAGGTAAGGCCCTGGGCTCAATCTCCAGCACTAGGGGGTAGGGGCAAAGAAATCTGGTTAAAACTTATAGCGTCTGGCAAGAGTTTTCCCTCTTCTACTCTCCTCCTGAGTGATCTGGCTTCAGGGCCAGGAACAGCCACACTCCTTATGGATTAAAGTGCATACTTTTTGCTGGGTTTTTTTGTTTGTTTGTTTGTTTTTCAGTAAAGGGGAAGGGAGGGTTAAGTGATGATTATTAAAGGAAGCTGGGGAGAGAAAAATCCTACTCCTCTGTATAGGGTATTTATTATAGTTAAGGTCACAACAAAAAAACAAAGTCTTAGGAGAAAAGATGCACACAGCCAGCCCTGAGTTCTCAGGGGTGTGGGAGCGCTACCCTGGTGTACTTTTCTGAGGCATCTTTACTATTAATGGAGTAATTGCTGCAGATGAAAGACACAAATCTCAAATGTTAGACTCTCTTCATAGGGAGAGAACAGACTGGAAGTTAAAAATAATCTATCCCACTCCCATCTAAGACCAATGCTTTAGAAAGTGATTGTCTGTTTCAGTATGAGTTCTCTTGATGAACACGTTGTGGAAACTGTGGTCAGGTAAGGGCTGCTGAAAACCTACCACCATCAGCTGCAGAAACGGGAGAGGCTGCACTTGGTTCTTGCTGTCACTCAGTAGCAGCTGAAGTGAAATCTTTCTGTGATTTTTTAATGTGACAGCTGTAACCCACATCTAATTTTCTGTTTTCTTGTAAATGTTTTACCGTTTCTTGGGAAGAAAACCCCCGAAGTTCTCAACAAGAAGTTAATGCTACAATATAAGCTGTGTGAAGGAGTAATGGCTCAAGATAAGAAGAGGGATCTTGTCCTGCATTCTGGCCTCTGAGTCCAGTGTGATCTACTTTTCACAGTGACCAGTGGGAAGGCACAGTGCCAGGGATAGGTAGATGGGAGACAGCTGTCACCCATTAGACAAGCACCATAGAGAAGAGTTAGTATAGGTCCTTCAGAATAGGTCCATCTGAAGGAAATCAAATTTCTGTTGCATCCTCAGCCTTCTCTTAGCCTTTGAGAGGCAGTGCCTGAGTGCCATCCTAAATGACAGGAACCAGGAAATCCAATGTGCTTTCCCTCACTTAGGCAGGCTGGTAACCCTAGGTGCAGAGTGCTGTCCTTAAGATGTTTCAAAGGAAAAGGAAGCCACTGGATCCTGAGTAATAAATCCATTAGAACACAAAACAACAAATAGGCTGAACTGTGGAGGGACCACAGCAGGTGAAAAGCTAATGGGCTCTGAGAGCACACCTCCTTGGCTTACAGTTCTGTAATGACTTTTGCTTTCACTGAGGGCAAGGAGATGGAGCAAGCGCTCACACTGTGGTCAGACCAGCACTTGCTCAGCTGTTTCAGAAAAGATTTGGATCTGCTCAGTGGCAGAGTGCTTGCCCAACACACACCAGATTCTTGGACTCAACACTCGGTACTAAAAGAAGGACAAAGAAAGGAAGGAAGGAAAGAAGGAAAGAGAAGTGGGAGCAAGGAAGGGGGAATGAATCAATCAATGAATGAGCTAGACAACACATTAAAGTAGAAGATGATCTGTCTTTACAGTTGTGGTAGAAATTTCTTTGACCCCTTGCTCAAAATATCAACCGCTGACACATTTACCTTTCACTACCACTTTCCCACCTTCCTCTTTTGTCCCTTCAAAATCTTAAAATCCATCAATGGTAAAATTTGCATAAACTTCCAACAAGTTTCACAGTGTACCATGTTGTCCAGCATGAAAACCCTAAGGGGTTTTGGACAGCAACTGCTTTCCTATCCTACTCACGACCAGGAAGTCTTCAGTAAGTCTCCTAAGACCAGAGAGCCAGTTCAGTCCTTACAGCATTTACAGCTAAGCAACACCAAGGCCTTAATGCTACTTAGAACAAATGTTTATATTCTGATGCTAATTAGTCCTCTGCTCTAATCAACTTTTTCCTTAACCTACCTTTCCTTCCTGTTCACACCACCTATTTCTGAAGGTGATTATTTTCAAATGATCAATCATTTAGAGGCAACGTAAGAACAGAATTGTCTGTGTGCAGGATAATCAGAGTCTGGCACACTGAACTTGCTCTTAAAGGCACACTTCTTCAGCAGCTAGGAGCTTCCTAATAGTTACTTTGAAAAGTGAGTCAGGAGGACTGAGAGTTTGAGGCCAGCCTGGGCAACATAGTAAAACTCTGAGCATGTGGAAACATACGGAGCAAAGCCCCTACCTTTACCAGATACTCTTACCAGACAAGTGTGTGACTTGGGCAACAAGAATCAAGCATTAATATCTGCATGGTAGCCTCTGTAATTTGAGTCTAGCTTTCCTCTGCTTGCTGTATTTCTTCAGCCAAATGCTCAAAGGTAGGGGAGCTGAAATGTATATAGAAAAGCATAGGGATTGACTCGCTAAGGAATCAGGCTCCTGTGTGTGCAAGGACTACAGGGAAATCTTGAATATGCTCAGTATTTAGTGGGAGGTAGGATATTCTACCCTGACTTATCTGCCTTCACTAAACATCTTTTCCTTACACAAACACCTGACAAATCACAGCAATATTGCAATTCACAGCAATAGCATGTTTATCCCAACAGCTACTTTCAGGCTATATTCTGTGTACTGATCCCTTAGCCTTTCTCAGGAAGCTATAAGCATATTTTCTCTCTCTCTCTCTCTCTCTCTCTCTCTTTTTGGCCAGGACTTTAAGCATATACTTCACTTTAATAACTACATCTGCTGGCACTTAAAAGACAAAACAAACAAAAAACAGATGCACTGTTAGATGTGTTATAACATCTTTATAAATAGAAAGTGCAAGAAATGAAATTTTTAGCTCAAATACAAAATTAACAAAAGTTCTCATACCCTACTATGCCAAGAATTTAATTTTTAGTACAACACAGGTAACAAAATGCTTCTATGCTATCAAGATCATGGTGGGTGAGTAAATATATTTATAAACATACATTTATGAAAAAGACATTAAGAAAATAGCTAAACTTCCCATAAAAGTTATTCCCATGAACTATCTTCGGTATACCATTCTGTGTTTAATGCACATGCATATACCATTGAATTCTTTAGTGATATTTTTTGCACTATTTTTTAAAAAATATTTTTTTTATTTATTATGTATACAGGGTTCTGCCTGCATGTATGCCTGCAGGCCAGAAGAGGGCAAGAGATCTTAATAGAGATGGTTGTGAGCCACCATGTGGTTGCTGGGACTTGAACTCAGGACCTCTGGAAGAACAGCCAGTGCTCTTAACCTCTGAGCCATCTCTCCAGCCCCTTCAGTGATGTTTTTATTGAGCCATTTTTCCAAAAAGAAAACAGGCCCACTAAAAAACAACAAAACTCATTACCAGATTTAAAGTAATTTTTGTAAAAATACTAGAAACTCTATTTAACTTCTAAACACGGCTGCCATCTGATGGCATCTCAGAGGTGGACTTTCGGCACACTTTTAGTGACCTCTTTAGTAATTTGGCTTCCAGAGGAAACACACTTAAGCTTTGTTTCCTGAAAACCAGTATCTCTGGTTCTTAACCACTACAGTTGGGTTTCTATGACTTACAGGAAACAGATCATTCTCAAATGTCATAAGCATCTCCTTCAAGATGAGACTACAGGCAGAACTCTAACCCTCCAGTAGTGACTACTCACTCAGGTTGTTGTGATCGGCTGAAATGGTTTAGACTTGTGCCTCTGAAAGGAAAGAAAAGATTGTCAATCTGTAGGATTCCCCCTTTTCTCATCTTTCTTTCTATGCAACCATCCTATGACTCCAAAATTGAGACCACAGAGATTCTAGAGAAGTCTCAATGAACCAGAACACATGTGAGTTTTTACAGTAAAACTGTCATTTCCTGGGACTGTAATTTCAAAGTTTCTCTATCAAGAAAGGCAGAGATAAATGGATTATATCAAGGTGAAAATGAGTATTTAAAAGTTTTAAATTAAGTTCTACTTTTTTATTCACTAAAAACTTCCCCTAATCTTTACATGATAAAACCTAATTAATCTTCACTCTATCTTTGGATATCTAACTACACTATAGCCCCTCCCCAGCATTTTTGTAGAGTCCTAAATTGAGCCGTTGGCTCCTAGGACCCCTCTATTTCCCCAGATATCACTTAGCAACAGGGATCATTGAGAACTGGAAATGTGAGCCACAAGCCTTTATCGTTACTTCTCTGGGAATCTACTCACATAGTATCTCAAACCTTTTATCTCAGAAGTGTACTGACTTGGGGATACTTAGTAGAGTACGATTTTTTTCTCTACCATCTTCTTCTCAAGGCAGTACTAGTTCAAATTTTCCAGTCTAATTATTTTAAGTCAGAAGAGGTTTAAATAAAGCATTGTGGCCGGGCGTGGTAGTGCACGCCTTTAATCCCAGCGCTCTGGAGGCGGAGGCAGGTGGATCTCTGTGAGTTCAAGGCCAGCCTGGTCTACAAAGTGAGTCCAGGACAGCCCAGCCAGAGCTACACAGAGAAACCTGTCTCAAAAAACAAAAAACAAAACAAACAAAAAAACCCCATGGTTGTGTTGAATAAAGCATTGTAACTCTGGAGAGGCTTACTGACAAGTGCTAAACAAGAGACTAACACACAAAGCGGGCAGTTGGTTTCCCTGTAAGAACAGCAGTAAGAATGGGGCCAGCCAACTCATCTTTAAGGACAGAACTGTATGAGAGGAGAAGTGGTAGAGACAGGGATGGGGTAAGACAAGCAGGCAAAACTTACTATCTTGAGCTAGAGATGTATCTCAGTGGTTAGAGCATTTGCCTGACATGTGAAAGACCTCAGTACAAGAACCTCTTATGGCCAGGCATGGTGGCGCATGCTTTTAATCCCTTAATCCCAGCACTAGGGAGGCAGAGGCTGGTGGATCTCTGTGAGTTTGAGGCCAGCCTGGTCTACAGAGTGAGTTCAGGACAGCCAGGGCCATTACACAGAGAAACCCTGTCTCAAAAAATCAGAGAAAGAGCCGGGCGGTGGTGGCGCACGCCTTTAATCCCAGCACTCGGGAGGCAGAGGCAGGCGGATCTCTGTGAGTTCGAGGCCAGCCTGGTCTACAAACCGAGTCCAGGACAGCCAGAGCTACACAGAGAAACCCTGTCTCGAAAAAAACAAAAAAAAAAAACAAAACAAAAAAAAAATCAGAGAAAGAAAAAACCTCTTATGATCTCAACAATAGGATATCAAGCCACACAACAGAAATTCCCGAAAATAATTTAATAGCCATATACTTCCATATCACAGGAAATTCCTATTTATAAACAAAATACTGCTGTCTCCAATAAATCAATATCTCAAAAAGTAAAAAGCTTTTGACTCCCTAGGGAATATTTTTGGCTCAGTGTGTACAGCTATCGTGGCTTCACAACAACTACAGGAAGAGCTCCTGATTGGAACACAGTGTAGAGTGGGAAAGGAATGACTGCTTTAAAATGTGTGCAACTCATTTTAAAAGAAAGTGGTGAGGGAAAAAGATATACCTTAAACTAAAAAAAAAAAAAAAAAAAAAAAAAAAAGG
>CAJQZJ010033952.1:2063669-2079314 GCA_907164525.1 Lophiomys imhausi
TGGAGGGGGGAGGAGGGAGGGGATTGCGATGGAGATGTAACTTGAAGAAATAAAAAAGTAAGTGGTACCTGAGAAAATGAGCCACAAGTATTTGTCTCATTGTCCTTCTAGATCTTTTACTGTCCCACAGCAGATGTAATAAATGGCTTCAATGGCACTAATAACTGACCACAAAAGGTTTAGAAAAAAAATTTAAAACCTAGTGTTACCTGTAAACAATTAAACATGGTCTCAAATCTCTGCATATCTTCCATAAAGTGTTAGGTTGTTTCCTTTCCCTTAAGATCTGGGCTCACCACTAACTAAAGTATGGTAGTGACTCCATGATGACTGTAGGCCTGGCATTTAAGAAGACTGACATCTTTTGCCCATCCCGAGCTGCCATGTAAGGAACTCCAACTATGTGTTGGGTGGTGGTGGCCCATGCCTTTAATCCCAAAACTTGGGAGGCAGGCAGACAGATCTCTGAGTTGGAGACCAGCCAGATCTACAGAGAGTTCCAGCACAGCCAGGCAACACAGAGAATCTCTGTCTCAATACTCTCCCCACCCTCAAAGTCGAACTACCATGGAAAATCCCTGACACACAATGAAAAAGCTAAGCCCAGCTTCTCAGGTCTCCCCAGATCAAGCATGCATAACATAATCTTGAACCTTCCAGACCAGTTCAACCACCTGACCCTTCCTTATCTTCTAACTTTTTACAAAGTCAAGATTTATAAAATGGCTGCTAAGTCACTTTAGTTTGTTACACAGCAATAAGTAACCAGAAAAGTTCCATTTTTAAATAGTAACTCACTCAACTTATTTACAATTAGACCTACCAAATGGGCAATTATTCTGAATAACTGGGCAGTGTTCCTACTCAAGTTAGCACAGAGACCAAGTGCATCATCCTTTGAAGAAATCTGTTAATAACTTACTCTTGGCTTATACGAGAGTATGTAAATTATATGACTATGGGTGTTTGGCTTGCATGTACGTCTTTGCACAATGTGCATGCCTGGTACCTGAATTGGCCAGAAGAGGGCTTTGGATTCCCTCAGACTGGAATAACAAGACAGTTGTGAGCTGTCATGTAGGTGCTAGGAACCAAACCCAGGTCCTCAGAAACAGCCAGTGCTCTTAACCATTGAGCCATCTCTCCAGCTCCTACTCTTGATCATAAGTTCACTAAAAGTAGGAACAATACTAGATACTATACAGAAGTAAATGTGATGTAGTGGCCGTCGTCTGGACTGTGGAACTAGATTGGTAAACACCAGCTCTTTAAGTTAGGCACCCTTCGGCTCATCAATGTTTTCATCTATAAAATGTGCCATAATTACACTCACTAAAGGCATCAGATTATCAGATATTAGACTGCCCATGTAAAGTCAAACTGTGTCATTCTCTCTAAAATAAAAGTAACAATAATCACAACAAACTGACATGAGGATCAGATAAATTAATAGAACTGTGTCTGGCACATAAACATTCAAAAAATTAGCTGTTTTTAGTATTACTGTTATTATGTTAGGAATATTTTTACATAGCTGCAGTTATGCTCTGTAGAGCACATAATTAAGGACTTTTTTTTGTTTTGTTTTTTTAGACAGGGTTTCTCTGTGTAACAGCCCTGGCTGTCCTGGACTTGCTTTGTAGACCAGACTGGCCTCGAACTCACAGAGATCTGCCCGCCTCTGCCTCCCGAGTGCTGGGATTAAAGACGAGCGCCACCACGCCCGGCTCTTTTTTAGAACTTCTCTCTCTATATAGAAAAAAGTGCAAGCTTTCTAAAAAATCATGTCTCAGACCCCCAAGAAGTAGATTTAGGACTCTCGAAAATGAGAAGCCACGTTAGGCATGATGGAGCATGCCTTTAATCCCAACAGTCAGGAGGCAGAGGCAGGCAGCTCTCTATGAGTTCAAGGCCAGCCTGGTACATATAGTAAGTTCTAGGACAGCCAGGGTTACCTAGAGAGACCATTTCTCAAAACCAAACCAAAACAAAACCCAAAAGAATTGGAAACTGCCAGGCGTGGTGGCACACTCCTTTAGTCCCAGTACTTGGGAGACTGAGGCAGACAGATCTCTGTGAGTTCAAGGCCAGCCTGGTCTACAAAGTGAGTAGAGGACAGCCAGGGCTACACAGAGAAACCCTGTCTCAAAAAAACCAAACCAAAACAAAACAAAAAAAAGAATGGGAAACTACACTAACTAAAGCCGGTTTTGTTTACAAATTTCAAGTATATTGTCTGGTACCAAAAAGTGTTTAACATTTACTTAATGAAATATAGTCTCCTTTATATTACCTACCAGTGAAGACAAGTAATGACATATATTTCCATGAGATATTTTTTCTTTTAACTAATTATTTTATGTATATGAGTGCTCTATCTGCATGTACACCTACAGACAGAAGAGGGCATCAGATCACATTGTGGATGGTTGTGAGCCACCATGTGGTTGCTGGGAATTGAACTCAGGACCTCTGGAAGAGCAGCCAGTGCTCTTAACCCGAGTCATCTCTCCAGTTCCCCCCATGAGAAACTTTTAACTTCTGAAATAATTCCCATCCTAAGACTCAGGGTATTATGGTGTTGGTCACATGGGATGCTCAAAATAAGACTACCTTAACTGGGTGACACAGTTGAGACTCCTCCATAGGACTTACTCAGTAGACACAAAATAACAAGCATTAAAGAAGCACACCCCCACCCTCTGCCTTTTTAAGTTAGCTTTGCTGATTAAGGCTTCCATCAGTTGAGCTATGGGACTCTTTTAATTGTGTTAAGAAGGTAAGTATTTTTGACATAGAAGGGGAAGAATTTAAGGTTAGAAATTATTTATAAAAAATTATTTTTGTACCCTATGTAAAGATACTGTAGATTTCAGATAATATTTGTCTTTCTAGCATTGCTGTGTATGTGTCATTTGAGAAGAGACTGTCTTCCAACACGACTGAAGTGGATGCTCTATACAGATATCTCTAAGGGTTTGAGGTCACTGGCCCTAGCAATAATTACTATCTTTATAATGTAACAAGCTGAGGTGCTCTAACATATTCATGGTATTCAACTTTGGCCTGTCCTGAGGAAGAAAGCCTACTTACTAAGTAAAAACACTAGCCTGGGGAAAAGCACCACTTAAAAATCCTGGTCTAAAGAGCACAAAAAATATTAGAAAGTAAAGAAGCAAAACCACTGAGAATCAGTCACAATGCTTGGCAAACTTCAGTGCTGTCAATTGATTCCTATTTAAATGACATCTATAAGTAAGACTTCAAACAGAGAATAGCTGGATGACTCAGCTGTCTGTAGCCAAGTTCTCTCCCAAGTACATGGCCCAGATCAATCAGAAAACCCATTATTACTAAGTGTAATGTGTTCTGAAACAAGGTAGATTTAACCTAGATGAATAGTCTGAAACTTCCAATGAGGATTATCTATTCTTCAGAGGCTACTTCACATAAAACAAAGTAATATCTTATTGAAAGGTAACTTTAAGAACAAAGAGGTGGCAGTCATGGTGACACATGCCTTTAGTCCCAGCACTTGGGAGGCAGAGACAGACAGATCTCTGAGAGTTCAAGGCCAGTCTGACCTATGTAGGGAGTTCCAAACCAGCCAGCTACATAGTGAGACCCTGTCACAAAATGAAACAAAAAACTAAACCAAACCACTTTTATCTATGATGATAGTATTTATAATAACAAATCAAACTCACTGTATTCACTAGCATGGCCTAGAAAACTGCCCACATAAAACTATGAAGCCCTTGTATTATTTCCAAGTGGGGAGAAATCATATTTCGCTTGCAAGCATTTCTATGAATACAGTTAAAAATTTACATTTCTCCACATCTAACACTAAGAATGAATGCTTACAAAGCAAATAAGTAATAGTCCAATACATACTTTAACAAGTTAGGCAATAGCAGATATGCAAGAATGGGCCTAAGATCAGGCGTGGTGGCACAAGGCTTTAATCCCAGCACTTGGGAGGCAGAGGCAGGCAGATCTCTGTGAGTTGAAGGCCAGCCTGGTCTACAAAGAGAGACCAGGACAGACAGGGATACACAGAGAAACCCTGTCTCGCAAAAAAACCAAACCAAAACCAAACCCAAACAAAAAACCAAAAAAACCCAAGAATGGACCTAAGAAAAAACTGAAATCCTGATGTTTTACTATGTTTTAAAACACCTAGAAGAAAAAAAGAAAGACTGGACTTTTTATTAGTCTGTATGTGGACAGAATGAATTTATTTTGAGGGGCTGGAGAAATGGCTCAGCAGTGAAGAGCATTCACTGTTCTTCTAGAGGACCCGGGTTCAATTCCTAGCACCCATATGGCATCTCACAACTGTCTGTAACTCCAGTTCCAATGGTTACAACACCCTCACACCAATGCACATAAAATAAATAAAAAAAGAAAATTAAAATGAAGGGAAAAGTTCAGAGTCTAATCTAGAGAAACAACACATCTAATTAAGAATCATAACACCCTTTGTTTTACTTTTTGAGACAGAGTCTCATGTAGCCCTGGCCACCCTCAACTCAATGTATCTAAGGATAACTCTGAACTTCTGATCCTTGCCTTGACCTTCCCTCCCAAGTGCTAGGATTACAGGCAGGAGTTACCAAACCAGTAATACCTATCCACAATAGAACTTCCTCTTTAATTCTAGGGCGGTTAAATTAACTTATGTCATTTTATGCAAATCAGTTGAAGCAAGATCAGAAATGGCAAAACTTACAACATGAACTTTTTTTTTTTTCAAACTTTTAGCCCCTACTGTTATATGTTGAATTTTTTTTAAATAAGAAATATCCTGTTATAAACAACTATTCTAAACTTAATCTATTTATACCTTTAGACAAGAACAAATCATAACTCTGCTTCCTTCTGGCTTACAATCTATTCTAAATGCCCTTCAGAATGGGAATCAAGCAAAAGAAAAACCAAGAGGGCTTATGGAGATCTAGAAAATGGTGAAACACTCTTCTCAAGTACAGATGCAGATATGACTATGAAATTAAAGCCTCTATCAAACTATGCTAAAGGCGAATGTCAGAAAGATAATTTGTAGTTAACTTTTGAAAGTAAGCTAGAAGATGGCAAACCTCTGACACCTTCTAGACACTGAATACTTTTAGGCTTTCTTGGCTATGTACTTTATCATTGTAGTACAAAGAAACCACAAACAATAACTAAGCACATGGGTGTTTTTGGATATACTCTTCTTCATATAAGCAAGTGGTCTCTGTATTTGACTTAAGGGCCATGGTTGCCAAACTCTGATCTAATTCAAGCCCTAGGGATCTGCATTGCTGAGGGCTACACTCAAATTCAGGGATCTATCTGGCAATTGCCACTGTTCCTTTCCTAACTCTCAGCTATGAAAACATTTTAGTATTTTAAATTCCTTTTCTATTGTAGCCTATTTAAGAAGCTCCACTTCCAAAGACTGCTCAATAACGACTCAGTCAATATTCCTTGAATAAATAAGTATACAAGTAAGAAAAAGGGCATATTAAGAAGAGAAAAATAAATTATGCCTGCTTATGTATTTTCCAGGATTTCATTTTTTTTTTTCTGATTAAGTGCTTTTCTGCTACAATTAAGAAATCTTAGCCGGGGGTGGTGGCGCACGCCTTTAATCCCAGCACTCGGGAGGCAGAGGCAGGTGGATCTCTGTGAGTTCGAGGCCAGCCTGGTCTACAAAGCGAGTCCAGGACAGCCAGAGATACACAGAGAAACCCTGTCTTGAAAAAACCAAAAAAAAAAAAAAAAAAAAAGAAATCTTTGTTTTCCACTGCTTCTATTTCTTTAAAATTAGCCCTTCTTTTTAAACACAAAGCAATTTATACCAGTTAGACAAAACTAGTGTGAGTTACTAGTAAGACTGTGTAAAAGCTATTTCTTAGACAGAGGACTACTCAATTATTAAAAATGAAGTTCCAAATGTCACTCTTCCACCAGACAATTCCAACCAAAGCTGGATCTCCACTACATCATACCATCTAGGGAAAACTGTTTCACTGATGGCAAGGGAACTGAAAACAGAAAAAAAAGAAAAAAAGAAAAAGAAAAGCAAAAGTACAAGAAAACTTTTCTTTTTTCTTTCTTTTTTTTTGGTTCTTTGAGACAAGGTTTCTCTCTGTAGTCCTGGCTGTCCTGGACTCACTTTGTAGACCAGGCTGGCCTTGAACTCACATTCACAAAGATCTGCCTGTCACTGCCTCCCAAATGCTGGGATTAAAGGCATGTGCCACCACCACCCGGCTAAACTGCTTTCTTTCTTCTTTGTCCTTTACAGACTAAATCAGTTTTATGTAGTCAAGATTAGATTTAGTTCTTTAGTACAGTAAGATGGAATAGGGCCAGGTGTGGTGGTACATGCCCTGTAATCTCATACTCATGAGGTTCATTCAGTCAGAAGGACTGCTATGAAGTCAAGGCCCTGCTAGGCTATATAATGAGGATCAGGAGAGCAAGACTGTCTCAAATATACAAAAGCAAAACAAAACTCCCCAAACTATGGCATTGCTTGGAATTTCCATAAAATAAAATTCAACTAAGTTTAGAGGTAATTATGGTTCTGAGTAAAATGAGAAGAATCATTAGGAAGAGCCTTTCTGTGTAAATACAGTGATATTGCCATGTGAATGACATAGTTTATACCAGTATCAGAATTCAGAGAATAAAAAGTCTAGAGTGAAAACAGATACACGTGGCCAACTCTCTGCTTTTGCTGAGAATACTGGATAGCTCCTCTGCTGTTAAGTGCCACTCAATGATAATAGTCCTGATATTGCAATTTCATGGCATTACGTTACCTACTGATGATTTAGCTCTCACTATTAATGCAGTTCCCCTCACAAGGTGACGTGTGCAAGTCAAGATTTGGTAGTAAGTTTCAGCATCAGCTAAAGTCCATTTAGTACATCCTTAATGAACATACTCCTTGTACACACCAATATTCATTAATATAGATAGTATACTACTAACCTCTATGACCCTACAGTGATGTTAGCAAAGAAGTAGGACAATGTCACAGTGAATCTGGATGAGAATCCTGGATATTTAGAATGGTATCACTTCTAACTAAAACAGAAGATTACTGTTTGCAAACTTTTAATTTGTTTCAAAGGTAGCCTGTCTAGAAGTCTCATGAATTGCATGGCTCTGGCTAGGCTAATTAGAGGAGAGAACCAGCAAAGAAGATTGTGCTGATGTGGTCCTAGGACCAGAAGAACTCTATTCACAGTATCAATACAGTAAAAACCTGTTAGAAATGAGTGAAAATAGAAGGGAACCCACTAAACATGCCTAACATTTCCACATGAATTCAACAGCCTCTACCCCATTCAAGTTGTTTGTGGTTGACCTTGGATGGAGTGCTAAATGCTCTGAAGTTTGTTTTTACAGAAATTACTACACTTTGTCTTTATAATTTGGTAATAGTTAAAAGCTCTATTTTCTTACATATAACCTAAAATGCTAACAATGCAAAAAACAACTTTTCAGCATACAAGTTAACTTTTCAAAAGTAGAGTAGACTTAAAATATTTTTGGTTGGCTTAAAGAACATCTAACTAAAGCAGCATCTTCTGTACTTCCCAGTGACCTGCCCAATCAGTAATAATCTGTCCACTGAAAGCCTCGAATACAAGCTAAAGTTTCCCTAGAAACTTTAACTTTACGTTTTTGTGCCACAGAGCACAGTAATCCCTAAGGTGGCTCTAGGAGACAGTTTTCACTTTTATCATGCTGTTACCCAGCTAAGCAAGAAGCCTGTTTATGATTATCAAAGATGAGACATTTCTCTCCAGTGCTGCTTTTAAGGGCAGGCTCTTCAATTAGAGCACCATAACACTCCTTTAAAAGATGAATTTCTATACTTCTTCAGAAGAGAAAACCTTTCCCTAGGGATACAGTATATCTGAGTCGCAGATTGCTTAAAGCCACCCTTTGCATTTCAGTTTTTATCAAAGAGGTCTTTCCCCACCTTTCCACATACCACAAAGTGCTCACAAGAAAGGAACACACAAACTTCGCATTCCCATAACGGCTCACTAGTGCAGGTAGGACCAGCTCATCTCCCAAATCTTTAGAATCATCCATATCCCTGTACCAAAACAATTACACATTTAAATATTCTCTTAAAATCACTCGAGCTAGAGACTTCTATTTGCGCTGTAGACTGCAGGCATCTGTTTGCCTTTATTGTTTAACGTTCCTCTTTCTCTCTATGCATGCAACACTGGGTATATAAAGCTCTGTGTGTTTGGTAAATTCCTTCATGGTTGGATTAGAAAAACTCAGGATCACTAAAAAAGTCCCTTGAAGTTTAAAAAAAATCTTAGGAATGATTATGTAATCACACTTGATGAGAATTGATCCCTTGATCATTTATTGCAACATGACTATGCATGATATTTTCTTGTAAGTGAAGTGCCCTGTAGTGTATATTAAAAAAGAAAATCAAAGTTCTTGGAGTCATCAGCAATTTGCTAATTGGTTTATGAATTTTATATAGATTTGCAGAACCCAAGACATAGATTTAAGTGAGGTTCTTAGTGAGGTTCTTCACTGGACCGAAAATATAACATACAAAACATGTAGAAGGAAATGAAACCGTGGCTGCAATAACAATAGTGTTGAATCTCTCTTCAACTATAATATTTGGAAAAAACTGTTTAAAAACTTCATACAAAAGTTATCCAATGTAAAGGCCTGTGTATTTAAAAAATACAATCCAGGTTCATTTCACTGGAAAGTGACATTTTTGATGTACAATATTGCTGTTATTTGAAACTAGGAGCTGAAGAGGATGAACTTTTGGTAGTCAGCCTAACAGGTTAACTCACATAACTAGAAACATTTTTCTAACACCCAAGGATGTAAGTGCTATAGTTTACAAACACAAAACAGGAAGTTGCAGTTCAGCTCTGTGCTGTATAGTATTTGCAAAGCATAAAAGTACTTCCTTCCCTGCTCCTCTTTCTCAAGCTCCCATATGTAGAAATGCCTACTGTAAATGCTTGGCTGCTCATTTTATTTCTCCATGCCTAAAGTGCTTCAGGTGATACTGCCCACTAGAATACTGCTCCAAGGTAGCTGATCACATGAAACTACAAGGCAAAGTATTAGATGCCTTACCCGGGCAAAGACAATCTAACCTTTCAGACTATTAAGAACCACCAGCATTCATTTTTTCCTTCTGTATGGAAATGCATGCTCTGGTAGGGAAGAGGGATGAAAGCTGCCCTTTCTCACCGTAGTGACTACCTTTTCCTCTACTAATAGGCTGCTTCAGTTGGCCAAAGCTCCTGTTGCTTTTTTGTTTTTGTTTTAAGATCTGGGATTTCACCCATCAAGATGATAGGGACCTAAGTACAGTGTTCAATCATGGGTAGATAAATGACTATTCACTGATCAGTTTTGTTAAAAACATTTTTTTTCTTATAAAGTTAACAAACCAAGGCTGTTGATCCCTGAATTAGAAGCTGATTTGCTTGATTATTTTCCAAAGTGTGAGGTGGAAAGAGAAGAGCCTTGAGTGCTTTCTGCATGTTGGTCTTCTAATCTGGCAACACCATGGGAACATCTTCTAGTTGAGTGATGTGGCATTTTGTGAATCTAAGTACCAACCCATGGACCTGATAGAGGCTGGTTATGGCCGAAAGGGGAAGAGGGTCTGCCCTCTCCCCCTCGATGTTTCAATCTGGCCCAGTAGTAGACACTGAGCCCTGGGCAGATTCCCCAGGAGCAACTGTTTCTTCATGTAAAGGTGACCCTTCTTCAGCTTGCCGAGAGGTGACAGTTGTCTCAGGAGAAATGCTATGAGGCCCTTCCAGGGATATACAGCCAGGGTGGTTTTTTCGAAAATGCTGATTTAAGATGGCCTGGAAGGGGAAACTTTTGCCACAAACATGACAGTGAAAGGGCTTGTTGCCTGTGTGCTTGCGGATGTGATATTCCAGCTGATCTTTCCGAGTGTACTTCTTTCCACACATGCGGCAGACAAATGGTGTGATTCCCATATGCAGGCGCATGTGGCGGTCTAGACTTCCCTTTTGGTTGAAAGATTTGGCACAGTAGATGCAGGTAAGACGGGGATTATACCGGAACCACCGTTCAGATACTTCTTGTTCTCGGAGATACTCCACATAGCCACTTACTCCCATCACTGCTGAGTCGTCTACCTGTGTCAGAAGAAGAAAATAAGTGAATATTATATAACTTTGGCATAGATGTTAAAAACCCAATCTACTTGTATCTGTTACTAAGATGTATGCTTTTCTGTGGCTTCGTGGTATAAGGAATAGAGCCTTGGGCAAACTAGGCAAATGCTCTACCCTTTAGTTACATTCCTAGCCCATATACACTTACTAATGGACAGCCAAGAAGGAAGTTTATTAGTAAAAGTAAAGATATTTACATAATAATAAAAAGGATTCTGAGAGTATTATTCCATTGTTAAAAAGTGCAATTAAAAAAAAATAAAAAGAAGCCGGGCGGTGGTGGCGCACGCCTTTAATCCCAGCACTTGGGAGGCAGAGGCAGGCGGATCTTTGTGAGTTCGAGGCCAGCCTGGTCTACAAAGCAAGTCCAGGACAGCCAGGGCTGTTACACAGAGAAACCCTGTCTCGAAAAACCAAAAAAAAAAAAAAAAAAAAAATAAAAAGAAGAAAAGCCAGGCGAGGTGATGTATGCTTTTAATCCCAGCACTCAGGAGGCAGAGGCAGGGGGAACTCTGTGAGTTTGAGGCCAGCCTGGTCTACAAAGTGAGACCAGGACAGTCAGGGCTAATACACAGAGAAACCCTGTCTCAAAAAGCCAAAAAGAAAAAAAAAGTGCAATCCAAAGTTCTGGTTGATGAACTGGATATTTATGAAGCCTCTGCTACCCTTAAAAGGTAGAGAAAGCAGGATTAGGAGTTCAAGATTACCTATGGCTACATAGGGAGTTGAAGACCAGCCTGGACTACATGAGCCATGCCTGAAAAAACCAAAATCAAAAACTTCTGCTTTAGTACTATTTTACAGTAAAAGGAGAATATGAGCCCATAATACTATCGCTTGATTCTATCCTTACAACTATATTCTAAACAACTGACTACAGAGTATATAGAACTTTCTGTGATGAAAATGTTCTATAATTTGAACTACTCAATGTAATAACCACATGGCTATTGGTACTTGTCATATGCCTAATGCAACTGAGGAAAAATTTTATTTTAACTAATTAAAACAAAAATTCAAATGTGGCTTATGCCTACTACATATTAAAATATAGAATATATAAAGGCAAATAAAGTAAATTTTCATTTATGACAATGTCATTACCATGTTAACCAGCAGTAGCGAGCTTCATAAAATAGATACAATTTATAAGCAATAATGTAATATGCCAGCACATCATTATTATTCTAAAAACTAAAAAAGAAATTTCTTTACATTTTTATTATTTTTATGTGTATGGGCACTTTGCCTGTACGTATGTCTACATATCACGTGTGCCTAGTGCTCTTGGAGATCAGAAGTGGGTGCCAGGTCTCCTAGAACTGGAGTTACAAACAGTTGTGAGCCCCATGTAGATGCTAGGAATTGAACCTGGGTCCTCTGGAAGAGCAGCCAGTGCTCTTAACCACTGAGCTATCTCTTCAGCCTCTAAAAACTAAAAAGCTTTAAGTGACTTCAGAGTACATTGGTTGAAGGCACAGGGTTTTCCCATCTGACAACTTTAAGGATAAGAATACTTTCTTTTAAATAACTACTTTCAAAGTTTGGGGTTGCGTCTGGAAAACGGCTCGGTCGTTAAGAGTGCACACAGCTCCTGCAGAGGACCAGAGTCTGGTTCCTAGCACTCATGTCTAGTTGCTTACAACTGTCTGCTACTCCAGATCTAGGACATATGATGCCTTTGGCTTCTACAGGCATCTGCACATATGTTTACATATCCCAACATAGAAACATATGCATAATTTGAAAAATAATAAAACTGGGTGTGATAGTACATTTTTTTTTTAACGTTGTTTTGTTTTTCGAGACAGGGTTTCTCTGTGTAGTGCTGGCTGTCCTGGACTCACTTTGTAGACCAGGCTGGCTTGAACTCACAGAGATCCGCCTGCCTCAATGATGCATGCCTTTAATCCCAAAACTTGAGAGGCAGAGGACAGTAGAGCTCTGGAGTACCAGGCCAGCCTGGTCTACACAGTGATTTTGAGGCCACCAAGACTATACAGTCAGACTCTGTCTTAATAAATAATAATAATAAAGCCAGGCATGGTGATGAATGCCTTTAATCTCAGTACTCAGAGGCAAGCGAATAAATAAATAAATGTAAAATGAAACAATTAAAATAAATCTTAAAATATGTTTTGGAGTGATTAAGAGTTTTAGCTCAAAAAAAAAAACACTATTCAGAATTTACTAAGTTTCTTTTCTTTTGGCCTGTTGACTACTAAAGTCATTAAAGTCAATTTTGAAAACAAAATCATGTATGAAATAGTTACAATTTTTAGCTGAAGCCAAGGTATTAATGTAAAGGATATAAAATATTGAAGATGACTTTGAATTAGAGATTCACCTAGTTAACATTCCCTGTTTTAGTGTTTAAAAGCAACCTTTTGTCTTTTGTATTCTTCACATGCTAGTCTAACAATGGTTTTCAACATTTCCAAAGAAGGCAGTTCTTCAGCAGATTAGAAATCAGTTTGTAAAATCAAGGGTTAAACTAAACAGTGAGGTTTATGATTTTGGCAATCCTCCTGCCTCAACTTCCCAAGTGAGGTATACAGACAATGATCCATGGCATCTAGCTTTTGATTTGTTTCCTATAGAATTTTTCTTCATTTCCCTACGTCATCAAAACAGAACTTACAGAAAGAATAAGGAAGTACCTTACTAAGATATCCTAAGTGACCAAGGACAGAACACAAGAGTCATTTCTCTGAGGCTCATAACAAGGTCGTCACATGCTGTTCCAGCTTTGTGAGATTCTTATGAGGTTAGAAATTGCTAATAGCGTCTTGAGATATGTATTTAGGAACCTTAACTGGACATGATGGCTCACATTTGTAACCTGTAATTCCACCACTGAGGTGGACACAGGAAGACCACCAAAAGCTCAAGGTCAGCCAGGGCTACAAGTGAGACCTTGTTTCAGAATAAAAATCAAACCCTCATTTTAGCAACAGTCTCACTGTGCTGCCCAGGCTAGTTTCAAACATCCCTAGCTCAAGATATTCTCCTGCTTAGTCGTCTATGTGGCAGGTAATACAGCCACATTTCATCAAACTCTGGAAAAAATATGAATGCATGACGACATCACATAATAATTAAGAGTACCCTGGGTTCAAATTTGAGTTCCATTGATTATCTATCCTTAGTTTTCTTGATCATTTCCTTCAGAGGCTGTGTTTAGCTCTGAATGAACTGATGCAGTAGGGCACTTTATGTCAATAACTAGTAGTGATAATTAAACATTAAAAATTCATGTATTTTCTGGGCATAGTGGTGCATACCTTTAATACCAGCACTTGGGAGGCAGAGGCAGGCAGATCTCTGTTCGAGGCCAGTCTAGTCTACAAAGTGAGTTTCAGGACAGCCAGGACAACACAGAGAAACCCTATCTTGAAAAACCAAAAAAAAAAAAATCATGTATTTGTGTATATATATTAAGTATTATAAACTCATGTATGTACATGTACATATACTTTGCATCCAGTCTCCTTCCTGCCCTCAGGTGCCAAGTCAACTTCAATTTTATTTTACTTATTATCTTTTTTTTTTTTTTTGAGATAGTGTTTCTCTGTGTAGCCCTGGCTGTCCTGGAACTCCCTCTATTGATCAGGCTGGCCTCAAACTCAGAGATCCACCCGCCTCTGCCTCCAGAGCAATGACATTAAAGGTGTGTGCCACCACCACTCGACCTATTTACAATCTTGAAGATAGAATTTCCTAAAAAGAACTTCCCAACTTGGAGGAAAGTCACGCCACACCAGTTCTGTGTACACACAGAAAATGATGCATTTTAATAACTACTGAACTATGATTACAAAAATCACACATCGTGATTAATCTCATTTAAGATGACTGCAGTGAAGCTGCAATTAAGAAAGCACACTACAGGGCTGGAGAGATGGCTCAAGGTTAAGAGCACTGGCTGCTCTTCCAGAGGTCCTGAGTTCAATCCCCAGCAACCACATGGTGGCTCCTAACCATCTATAATGAGACCTGGTGCCCTCTTCTGACCTGCAGACATACATGCAGGCAGAACACTGTATATATAATAACTAAAAAGAAAAACAGAAGCACTACAACTCTGGAAGTGTTTGCTTTGAACTTTGAAGAAGGAGCAGGACTGGCTCAGTGGGAGAAAACACTCAATGAAAATCAACTGGGACCTTGAATCTCAGCACTCAGGAGTTCCTGTTCTAGACAGTGAGTTCCAGGAGGGCTCCATGGAGAGAACTTGTCCCAAAGCAATGCCACCACCACACAGCACTGTTCCCCAAAAGTAAAATCCAATAACCTGAGTTCATCAGTCCCTGAGAACCACATGCTGAATGGAAAGAACGGATTCCTGCATGACCTCCTCTTGGTTTTCTCTGTCCCACCTGGTAATTTCCTATAATATATACATACAGGGATAGTCTGCATTGCCAAATAGCTATGAATTAAATCAGTACTTGCTTCAAAAAGTATTTTAAGAATTATTTCACCAGCACATGGGAAGCGGGGGCAGGTGGATCTCTGAGTTTGAGGTCAATCTGATCTACAGAGAGAGTTCTAGGACAGCCAGCGCTGCCTTGAAAAACCAAAACCAAATCAAATCACCACCAAAAATCTGTGTAAATGAATAATTTCTTTTACTTTTTATTTGTCAGTTTGGTACATGGTATTACTCTTCAGCCTAGGATGACTTAGAACTTCTACATAGCTCAGGTTGGCTTCATACTTGAAGTAATCCTCCTGACTCAGTTTCCCAAGTGTTGGGGTTATAGGGGTATGCCACTACACATGAAAGTTTCTACACTTTCTTAGACAAAGTATCCCATGTACTTGACATGGACTTTGAAGTTTCTCATCACTTCAATCTTTAATTGCCACCAGATACTCAAAGAATTGAAAAGGAATAAAAAAATCACTAATGTTATTTAAAGATCTTCAAAGCTGGGAATTTTAGCTTTCCCCTTAAACTGGAGATTTCACACGTAACTAAATAACCTATTTAGTAGACATAAACATCATAGTTTGTGATATTTGCAACGACAAAATCAACCATTACTATTCTCAGAAGTGAAACTGATGGGGCTGGAGAGATGGCTCAGCAGTTAAGAGCACTGGCTCTTCCAAAGGACCCGGGTTCAAATCCCAGCACCCACATGGCAGTTCACAGCTATCTGCAATTGCTGGGCCTGGTGGCACACACCTTTAATCCCAGCACTTGGGAGGCAGAGGCAGGCGGATCTTTGTGAGTTCGAGGCCAGCCTGGTCTACAAAGTGAGTCCAGGACAGCCAGGGTTACACAGAGAAACCCTGTCTCGAAAAACCAAAAAAAAGTAAAACTGACAACAATGTCAAACACACACACACACACACACACACACACACACACGAAGAAAGAGTCTACTCTCAGGGAGACTTCAATTTA
>CAJQZJ010033952.1:2079324-2151430 GCA_907164525.1 Lophiomys imhausi
CCAGAATCTGATGGGGTTATAACATGCACTGAGAAGTTTACATGTCAAAACAGATAGCGAATGCTAAGTAGTGGGAAAGCTGAACTGGAAAGACTGTAACTTAGATGGAAAATTAGGTCAAATATTTTTAACTTTCCAGTATTAGAAAAAAGAAAATGATTTAAGAAGAAACTTTGGCAGTCTGTTCCAGTTTCACCCTTTACAGTCAGAAAGTCTAGTCTATCAATAAGTTAACAATCTTTTATTATAGCTGGGCGTGGTAGTGTGTGCCTTTAATCCCAATACTCAGGAGGCAGAGGCAGGCATATCTCTGTGAGTTCGAGGCCAGCCTGGTCTACAGAGCTAGTTCCAGGACAGCCAAGGATACACAGAGAAACCCTGTCTCGAAAAAACAAAAACACACAAAAAAATCTTTTATTGCATTTATTTTCTTAATGTACATTGGTGTTTCGACTGCATGTATTTCTGAGTGAGGGTGTTGGATCCTTTGGAACAGGAGTTACAGGCAGTTGTGAGCTGCCATGTGGTGCTGGGGAGTGAACTCAGGTCCTCTGGAAAAGTAGTAAGTGCTCTCAACCGCTGAGCCATCTCTCCAGTCCCCCTTTTATTACATTTATTTATTAGTATGTCTGTATATGAGCTACATTTGCTGTTGAGGGACAACTTGAGGGAATCTGTTCTCATCTTCCACCATGTGGGTTCTGGGATGGAAGTCAGGTCATCAGGTTTGGCAGCTTTTATCTGCTGACCCTGTTTTGTTTTGCAGGGTTGTAGATCAAATCTAAGGCCTCATATAGTGTGAAGCATTGAGCCTAGGTTTCATGTATTTAGGCAGGCAAGTTGGCCAGTGAGATATCTCAGCAGGTATAAGTGCTTGCCTCCAATCCTGACAACCTAAGCTGACTCCTAGTGATCCATATGATGGAAGAAGAGAACCAACTCCTGAAAGTTGTTCTCTGATAGCCACATGCTTTGTGGCATGTACATGTGCACACCCACACACATGCACAAAAATTGCAAATAAAATATAAAATTTTGCGTTGCTCTGGTCTTCTGTGGCACAGGAAAATGACTGGTAAGTGGAATTACCATAATAAATTTTCTTAACTGTTAAAGTATGTAGACATACTTTATCCTTTATATCATTTCTAGACAGTGCTTTTAAAGGTTTTCTTGTTTGTTTGTTTTAGTATTACATTTACTAGGGCTGGAGAAATAGCTAGGTGGTTAACAGCATTTGCTGTTCTTCCAGGGAACCTAAGTCCAGTTCTCAACACCTCTATCTGGCAGACTTCTTGGGCATTCATGTGTGCATGCACACACACAGAAAAATAAAGGTGAGAGTGAGAATGTGTGTGGTGTATATGAAAATCAGAGGATAACTTACAGGAATCAGTTTTGTCCTTTCGATATGTGGTCCCAGGTTGTCAGGCTTGGCAGTAGATGCCTCTACTTGATGAGCCACCTCACCAGAATTAGGAAGTATTATTTACAGACTATATCTTTTGCTTTAGCCAGGTAAATATCCTTATATATTTCCAACTTGGTGTCTATCCTAATTATAATTAAAAACTACATCTAGGCCAGGCATGGTATCATATTTTTGTAATTCCAGCATTTGAGAGGCTGAAGCAAAAATTAAACCATTTAAATCCTGGCACAGTGATGTGTAACAGTAGCCCTCAGTTTCTTAGAAGACTAAGGCAGGCAGATCTTTAACCAAGAGTCTAAGAGCAGCATGGACAACATGCTTTCCTATCTTGGAATAGGGGAGGATGGAGCTAGAGGTGTTGTTCAGAGGTTAAAAGGATTTGTTGCTCTTCTAGAGGACCTGAGTTCTGTTCTCAGTAGCCACAACCTGGAACTCCTGGAGCTGTCTAGGTTAACTACTGCTGTGACAACACACTATGGCCAAGGCAATGTATACAATAAAGCATGGAACTGCTTACAATTTCAGAGGGCTAGTCCAGGGCCATCATGGTAGGGATCCTGGAGGCAGGAAGGCAAGCATGGTGCTGGAGTAGTAGCAGAGAGTTTACATTTGATCCAATTCCCAGGTAGGAAGCAGAGAGCCAGATGGCCTGGTGTTAGCTTTTAAAACCTCAAAGCTCACCCTTAGTAACACATCTCCTAATCTTTCCACAACCGGGGAACCAAGCATTCAAGTATATGAGCCTATGGGGGCCATTCTCATTCAACCACTGCAGGCACCAAGGCCCTCTTCTAGCTTCTACAGGCATTTGTACTCCTGTGTACAAAAATACACATAGAGGGCTGGAGAGGTGGCTCAGAGGTTAAGAGCACTGGCTGTTCTTCCCAAGGTCCTGAGTTCAATTCCCAGCAACCACATGGTGGCTCACAGCCATCTACATTGAGATCTGCCCGGGCATATATGTAGAGCAAATACTGTATACATAATAAATAAAAAAAATGTTTAAAAAAAATACACATAGAAACAGAGACAATTAAAAAAAATTTTTTTTTCTAGGAAGAGGAAGAAAAGGGAAAACTGCATTTAAAATCTGCGTAGTTAGAAGAAAAAAAAAAATCCACAGCGGGGAGACTGCTCAGTGTCTGCCATGCCATGTACACACTAGGATGCATTCAATCCCCAGAACCCCTGTGGAAAACGCTGCAGGTGGCAGGCAGTGCCATTGTTTAATTCCAGCACTGGGAAGGCAGAGACAAACAGGGATCCCAGGCTAACCAGCCTAGCTGAGTTTATGAGTCTAAGACCAGTTAGAGACCTGATCTCAAGAAAAATTAAGTCAAAAGGTACAACATCTGAGGTTTATTACTTTTTTTTTTCCCCCAAGACAGAGTTTCTCTGTGTAGCCCTGGCTGTCTTGGAACTCACTCTGTAGATCAGCCTGGCTTCAAACTCAGAGATCTGCCTACCTCTGGCTGGGATTAAAGTCATGTGCCACCACTGTGCAGCATGAGAGGTTTACTTCTATCCGCCATAAATACATGTACAACACCCGCCACAAAACATGTACCTTCACACATAAATACACAAAACTGTTTAACTGTACTTGCATTATGTGGACACTAAGAATAGAAAATGCCTGTAAGCACTTCTTGTGTGTTTGTGTGATAAGCCTATAAAGCTGTTAAAATCTGCCCTAATTAGCCAGGCGTAGTAGTGCACACCTTTAATTCCAGCACTTGGAAGGCAGAGGCAGGTGGATATCCGTAAGTTCGAGGTCAGCCTGGTCTACAAAGCGAGTCCAGGACAGCCAGGGCTCTGTTACACAGAGAAACCCTGTCATAACTAGTTATCTTTGTATGATAGATGGGGAGAAAAAGCATTCTAATTACGTCTTTTAGCTGTTAACATTTTCTCTACCACTCAATCAAAACAAAAAAATAGCAAAGTGTATCGGCACATGTCTCTAATCCCAGTACTAGGGTGGCAAAGTCAGAAGAATCATGCTTGAGGTCAACCTGGGCTATAGAGACCCTGCCTTAAAACAACAAAACCCGGCCAGGTGTGGTGGCGCACGCCTTTAATCCCAGCACTCTGGAGGTAGAGGCAGGAGGATCTCTGCGAGTTCAAGGCCAGTCTGGTCTACAAAGGGAGGCCAGGACAGTCAGGGCTACACAGAGAAACCCTATCTCAAAAAAAAAAAAAACAAACAAAAACAACTCTCCCTCAAAAAACAAAACACCAACAAAACCCCCTAAAACTAAATACTTAAGTTTGTAACAAAACCTTCCTGCTATTAGTATATCAATATATACACAAATGTTCAGTGGTTTAGATAGCAAGAAATTGTAATAGAGGTTAAAAAAGTAGCTATTCAACTGTTATTTATGCATATGAATTCTCTATTTGCATGTATGCCTGCATGACAGAAGAGGGAATTAGATCCCATTACAGGTGGATGTGAGCCACCATGTGGTTGCTGGGAAACTGAACTCAGGACCTCTGGAAGAGCAATCAGTGCTCTTAACAACTGAGCAATTTCTCCAGCCCCCTCAAATGTTTTTTGTTTGTTTGTTTTTTGAGACAGGGTTTCTCTGTGTATCTCTGGCTGTCCTGGACTCACTTTGTAGACCAGGCTGGCCTTGAACTCACAGAGATCCGCCTGCCTCTGCCTCCCGAGTGCTGGGATTAAAGGCGTGCGCCACCACTGCCCGGCCTCAAATATTTTTTTAAAGACAGGATTTTACCATATAGCCTTCACTGGCCTGGAATTTGCTATGTAGACCAGGTTGGCCTTGAAATGACAAAAATCCTGCCTCTGTTTCACAGTGCTGGTATTAAAGGCTTGTATTACTATACAAGCTATACAATCTTAATCTACTTGTATTTCCCTTTTAAGGGCTAAAGTGTCTAATTATTGTGTACTATATGGTTAACAGCTTTGGGAATCAATCCTCAGTTAATAGGATCTGTAAAAGACAAACAAAAATGTCAACCAACCATCTATACTAGCTAAGGAGAGTTTGGAAGAATATAGAAGATATCATTTTCATGAGCTTGTTTTTAAGGACGTGGTTTTACTCTACAGCCCTGGCTGGCCTGGAATTCATTAAGTAGCTCAGGCTGGCCTCAAATTTGAAGAAATTTTGCCTCTATTTCCCAAGTGCTGGGATTATAAATGTGTACTACTACATCTAGCCTTTAGAACTTTGGAGTATGATTTAGGAAGCAAATAAAGAAAAAGATATATTCACACAAAAGAATACAGAGAAATATGTAATTTCCCTATATATACACATAAATATTATATATAAACAAGCATACACACACGCCCTACCTATCCCAAATCAAATTATTATTTTTTTTTTGATTTTTTGAGACAGGGTTTCTTTTGTATAACCACTCTGGCTGTCCTGGACTCACTTTGTAGACCAGGCTGGCCTCGAACTCACAGAGATCCGCCTGCCTCTGCCTCCTGAGTGCTGGGATTAAAGGCGTGCGCCACCACGGCCCGGCCCAAATCAAATTATTTTTAATCCAGATTCTAAATGACCCAAAGGTATAATATTCAGGAGTTAATTTTACTCTCAGGTTTACAGGTTATATCTATAATCAGAAAAATGTTTTACAAAAAAAGACTTTAAAATGTTTTTTTATAACTTTTTAAATTTTTTTTTTACTTTTTATTTCATGTGCATTGGTATTTTGCCTGTATATATATCTGTGTGAGGGCGTCGGATCCTCTGGAACTGGTGTTACAGACAATTGTGAGCTGCCATGTGGGTGCTAGGAATTGAACTCAGGTCCTCAGGAAGAGCAACTTAATCACTGAGCCATCTCTCCAGCCCCAAGACTTATGTGTTTGCCTACACGTACATATATGGAACATGTGTATGCCTGGTGTCTGCAGAGATCAGAAGAGGGCACTTGATCCCCTGGAACTGGAGTTACAGTCGTTTGTGCACTGGGAACCAACTCAGATTTTCAGTTAGAGCAGTTAAGTGCTCTTAACTGCTGAGCCATTGTTCTACCCTCACTGTTATTTTTTCTCTCTTTTTAGGTTTTCATTTTTTGTTTTTTTTTGAGACAAGGTTTCTCTGTGTAACAGCCCTGGCTGTCCTGGACTTGCTTTGTAGATCAGGATGGCTTGGAACTCAGAGATCCGGATGCTTCTGTCTCCCAAGTGCTGGGATTAAAAGTGTGAACCACCACACCCAGTCTGTTTTTTCTCTTCTCACATCTCAAATTCTAATTGGAGCATGCTCACAAGCAAGACTAAGAAAAAAAATTAATATATATCAAATCCAGTATTTAATGGGGCCACTGGTGTTTCTCCTGTACTTTTCTTTCTTATTCAGTGACAAGTTCTTCAACAACATAGCAACCCTAAGTCCAAAACTACATACCTGGGAGCTTAGTTGCTTAGGCTCATCCATTCTCCCAGGAGACTCACTTCTGGCTCTGTGTCTCTCTGTCATGGAAACAACACTGCCGGAGGGACTAAATCTGTTGGAAGAGGAGCATAAAGGGGACCAAGAGACAAGTAGTGTCAAAGAACTTGAATGCTGTTTCTACTCTTTTAGCTGAGGAATGAACTAAATCAACAAAAATATTTTCCCTTTTTTTGAGACATGGTTTATCTATTTAACAGAACCCTGACTGTCCTGGACTCGCTTTGTAGACCAGGCTGGTCTAACACTCAGAGATCCACCTGCCTCTCATCTCCTGAGTGCTGGGATTAAAGATGTGTGCCATCACCCCAAATATTTTCAAAGTGACAAAGCAAGTAGACCGTATGAGGTGAAGCTTTCTACTCTAGGAACTACTGAAAAGGAGGTAAAAATGCAAGGAAATCCAGTGTGTAGTTTTGTTTTGCTTTTATGAGCTATGGTCTTGCTAGGAAGTCTTGCGTGGCCTGGGATTCACTCACAGGCTAGGCTCCAAGGCTGTCCCTTGACTCACAGCAATCCTTCTGCTCCAACCTCCCAAGTGCTAAGATTCCATAACCATGCTCCATGATGTCTGGCAATTTTAGTTCTTCCATGTGACTAATGACGTTTCGGTTGTTTCTTCTCTTACATTAATCTATTCAGAGTTCATATAGATTAAAGCTTTTTTTTTGCATTTAAGATATAGTTCTAATGCAGGAGGGCAACAGTTACCAACACTGGGGATGAATATATTCTGTGCTCAAGAATATTTAGACTATTAAGGACACATGATGGGAAATACTCAAATCAAGACCACCTAAGTGGCTAAAAACTCCTAAATGTTTACACTATCAGCTATAAAGAAATGAGTTAGATGGTTTTAATTGCTCCCGACATTAATTTCATTATGTATATATGCATTTATTATCAGAAGCATGTATGTACATGGTGTGTGTGTAGAGGTCAGTCAATAACTTACTAGAGTCCACTCTTTCCTCCTACCAAAAAGCTTTTCTTTAGAATTACTGTATTTACTCTAATTTGAAAAGTAACAATTAGTGATGGTACCAGACTTTCTCTAATTTGGTAGGAAGCGGCAAAGAGAAATACACAGTGCTACAGGAAGGTAAAAGTCCCCAAGGTTACCTACCTGTGTGATGCTATCATGAGAAAGAGTAATGTAACCAGACTCCTGACAATCAGCCCCCTTCCTAGAATGTAGAGAACCCTGCCAATTACTAATCCTAGAGTGGCTGCAGATACTATTCTGATTCACAGAAGTAGCTGATTTTACATAGTTCTCGTAACATCATGAATACTTCAGAACTAAGGCCTCCTGCTTTGAAAATAATGCAAGTCTTGTGGCATATTTCCAGTCTCCCAAAGTAAGTTGAGTAAGAACATCAGATAGGAAAGATGACCGGAGGGCTCATTTAATGTCTGCACAATAGCTTTAAATGGGGTAAACAAACCTTACCTGTCAACTTCACTGCTGGTTGGACGAACTATCTTGGCTCCCGAAGACCCTAAAGTGTAACTTTCCTGTCCTATAGAACCATGGCCTGTGGTGTTAATCACCATGGCTGTGACTTCCTCTGCACTACTCCCATCTTCTCCAGAAGGCTGATTCTCTGGCCCAAGCCACTCTTCCAGATTTTCAGTTTTGATGTGCACTGCTCCAAGAACCCTGACTTCATCACTGCTCCTGGTCCCCTGGTCTGCTATTCCTGTTTCCACATACCACTGTCCTGCTCTGTTAATTCGAAGAATGGGTTCCCGGCTCTCTACATCAGAACTCTGTTCGATTATCTGAGGACTGGTGGACTCCTCAGGAGGACTGAGCTCTCTGATATCTAGCACAGCACTGACCTGTCCTCTCCAATTTCCCTTTGTGGCATTATATCGTGGACTAAGTGGGCAGTTTAGATTTGGTGTAACCCTGTGAGACTCTGGAGGTCTCTCTTGATGCTTTGTCTTTGTTTGACTTAATTCTGCTTCAACCTCAGCCACGTTAATTTTGAAGTGAATGCCCTCTAGGATCTGTGTACATTTGTCTATAATATGCTGCATCTGCAGAAAACTAGCGGCTGTTAGATAGCTGATGATATCTGCTAGTTGCAGGCATATCCGCCCTGTGTAACAGAAAGAAAGGAGCTGTTCAAAAACAGTAGGGTTCTTGATGACAGAAATGGACACAGTACTCATTTCATTCAAGGACATGTGATCCCGGAAATAAGGGGAGCTGGCAGCCAGTACTACTTTGTGAGCGCGAAAAGCTTGTCCTTGCACATTGACCACAATATCACAGAGACGGCCTTGCATTCGTAGCTGGTTGAGATGGCTCAGAACAGAGTTGCTGAAGTCAGGGATCTCCAATTGTATGTTTCCACTTTTCTCCATGGTCATGCCTGAAAGTACAGGCAGACATTCAACCCTGCTGAAAGAGCAAACCGTAGTCTTAGTACTAGTTTTATGCACTTTATGCTTTCTAGTTCAAACATGTCTAAAAATTTAAAATCATCTAGCCAGGAGTGCCAGGTACACATATGTACTTTTAGCGCCTGGGACATCTAAGCAGGAGAATTATGAGTCTGGGTTATATAAATGAGACCTGGTCAAAGAAAACAGGAAATGAATTCTCCATGTGCAGAGAGATCCCTTCCTTATATTTGGATGTAGAAACAGAATTGGCAGCAGGTGCTTTGTTATGGACATGGTCTTACTCTAAGGCCTCAAACTTGTGTCCATCCTCCTGATTCTACCTCCTGAGTACTAGGATTAGCGTGAGTCGCTAAGCCTGGCAGAAGGTGTTTTAGATTTCACAGCAGAATGCAATTAATAATAATAATAATAATAAAGTGACTGCTAAACTGCTAAAACCATACTTTATTAATAAGCTATATAAAGAAAGGAGTTCATCAAGAAGGGACATCAAAAACAAGGTATTTTCAGATTGAATATAAAAATCCATGATCTTTTTCTGGAGGAGGAAGTAAATTTTAGAATAAATGTAATTATATACAGATTGTTACAATTTACATGTGACACAGGCTGTTTATGACTATAAAGTGACTAATATTCTAATATGAATGATCAGTATTAATCACTTTTTTTTTCTGAGACAATGTTTCTCTGTGTAGCCCTTGTTGTCCTGTATCTTGCTCTGTAGACCAGCCTAGCCTTGAACTCAGATCTGCCTGCCTCTGCCCTTCAACACTACTTCTGAGTGCTAGAATTAAGCCACCACACCTGGCATTTGTTTGAGACAGGGTCTATGTAGCCCTGGTTATTCCTGGAACTCACTATGTAGACCAGCTATTCTCTAACTCACTGCCATTAAAGAATGCTGGTGTTAGAGGCGTTGGACCACCATGACAGACTAAGCCAGTAACAGTTGGAGCTCCCACTTTTTGAGTATGGGACCCTGAGGTGAACTGTAGGTTAAGAAAAATTCCACAGCCGTGTGAGCATTCAATTAACATGCAGAGAACTTGGAGCCTAGTTTCCATGTTCGAAAAAACTAAGTAAATCTTTCTGTACCCAACAAACTTGAACTCGGGATGGTGATGCTACTTTGATTAGGAAAACTGGTTCCCCGCAGCTGACAAAAATAAAGTCCACAATTTTACACTAAAAGATCACAACTGCAGCAAATAGTCATAATTAGTTGAGGGTAGTATGGCTATATCACAATGACTTACGGATTTAGGCTCAACGTGCATCCAATTTATCTCTAAATTTATGAGACTACACAGCACACCAGGAAGTTGTCCTGACAAGCTCACATTTACAACACACTTATTGAATAAAGAGGGAAGTGCAAACACCGCTTTCAAGAAGCAACTTTAACCAATCTGACCTTTTTCCAAAGCGTTATTGTTTGTTTTGAAACTTTTAATCCATTAAGAGCCTCGGTCGATGCCATCACGAATTCAGATGCTTATTTTGGAGCCTACACCAGCGCCTTTTTGTTTGCTCTTTCCAGCAATTCCCCAGTGAGGAGGAAGCCCCTGGAGTAAAGTCTTTCTCTAGCGTCGGCACTGGAGGGGCGAGAGCTGTAAAAGGGAGAATCGGGAACTCTTGGGGTTGGCCAGTCAGGTACTGGGGCAGCTTCCGTGAGTGTCAGGGAGCACGGGAAAAGGGGACCACGCTAAGCGGGGAGATGACACAGAACCCGAGAAAAGAGAGGAGGAGCAGGCACACAGGTGAAGCGCTGGAGGGAGAAGGGGGCGGCGCCCCGAGATCCGTACAAGGCGGCCGAGGCGGCCGGGGTGGGGGTGTGTCTGGGTGTGTCCCCGCCGCGGGGTCCGGAGGGAGGGGCTCACGAGGGGGCGGACCCGCGAGCTCGGCAGCCCCGAACCAGAGGGGTGGAAGGTCGCCCGCCCGAGTGCTTGGAGGGGAGGTGGAGCGGCGCGGCTGGACACCCCAGGAACTGGCAGCAGCCGAAACCCGGCCTGGGAGCGTCCGGTGTGGACTAATGGGGCGGGGGTGCGGGGACCGAGCCTAGTCAAGGAGCAGCACCTACCTCCGGGGGTGGAAATGGGCCGGAATGGGCCGGAACACAGTCCCGGAAGTGAAACCCCCCGCCCCCTCCTCCGAAGCGGGCGACGTGCCGGAAGGAAATCAGTCACCACACACCGCCCCTCCCTCAGCGCTTTCCTTGACGGACCCCCTCCCCTCAGCCTTTACTCCTCCGGGAGGCAGAGGCCCGGATAGACGTGCCCGCGGCGACTCCGCCCTTTAGGTGCTGCAGGGCGTGGCCTGAGGGAGAACCGGAGGGTGGGAAGGAGGTGGGGCTCGAGGAGGAATCTGAGGGCGTGGACGGGGCGGGACTTAAGTG
Organism: Lophiomys imhausi; assembly: GCA_907164525.1. Classification (NCBI taxonomy): domain Eukaryota; kingdom Metazoa; phylum Chordata; class Mammalia; order Rodentia; family Muridae; genus Lophiomys; species Lophiomys imhausi. Next base: position 2,090,024 of record CAJQZJ010033952.1, read on the forward strand.
GAGGCGCGGGAGGACCGTGCGTCGTGACGTCACGGAGAATTTATATACTGGGGTCGGCCGCCATATCGGTCTTTTGGAGCCAGCCGTGAGGTGAGCGGAAGCGGGTAATGGAGGTTCTACTTACGCATGAGGTTTCAGGCCCTGGAAGCTATTTTTTTTTTTTTTGCAATTCTAGCCACCGTAAACTGCCGGAATTTCGGGGCCAGTAGTGGCCTTAGTGGAAGGCACAAGCTGGAAATTATGGGAAATTGGGGTTCTTGCATGCGTTACCTACAGTGGTGTTGGTTCATTCTTTGCAAACCCTTTAGGACTCGGCATGCGTGTTCTCGCTATGATGAAGGCTATGTTGGTAGGGACAACTGACTTTTGTTGATGAATACCAACAACTCTGATGGCGGAGCATGCTGAGTCATCTCGAGACGTCTTTTGTACTTAGCACTCATTTCCTTTTGTTGTACGGCTAATCTGGAACGCACAGGCTTTTGCAGTCTTCTATTCGAGATCACCATGAAGCTGAAGGCGTTCGCTAACGGCCTCAAAGTAGGCCTTTGTTAGTAATCACTAACAGCCTACGCCTTTGTCATGGGAAGATCTGGAGTAGAAATTACAGTGCAGCTGTTAGGAGCATGTGTGTGCCAGTGACTACATAAAGTTCTCAAAAGGTTGATGCGTTTTTGTGAGTAAAGCAGTAATTAAAAGACCTCTAAAAACAATTTTTTCATAGGAATGGTGCTGTCTACCAGTGTGACCAGGCCTTGGGTGGCATCTCAGAGACAGGTGAGTTGGTAGTGTATCATGGAAACACTATATATTAAATTTAAAGCCTATGATGGTATGAGAGTAGTGGACAGAAGGGATTTCTGAAAAACACTGTTCTGAGGCATTGATTCAAATTTTGAAAAAGGACTATTGCATGAAGAAAGGGTCTCATTCACATGTCCTTTTTTTTTTCTTAGTTCTGGGACAAAGGCGCATGAAAATGGAGGTAAGTACTGAAATGGTTTTAGTAAGAATATAGGTTGAGAGAATGATGCCACAATGATGACATTTTATTTGCTACTCTTGACAGTGGGGATGATGATAGCCTTAAACCACCATAACTAACTGAGGCATACAGGATGATGACCTGGGGGACTACTTAAAAATTAAGCAGAGTTTACACGAAGCTGTTTTCTTTTCAGGGCCTATGAGGAAGATGGATTAACCATGAGCGTGTAAGCAAATTTTCTTGTATGCACTCAGCATATTGAATACCCAAACTGTTAACCAAGAAGGGAAGACATTGACAAATGAGCAGGGATTGAAGGTCTCTCCCACACCATCATCCCATGATAAGCCGATCAGAGTGGGTGGGAGGTATGAAGCCTAGGAGGGCAGTGCTGTGGTCTCAGGCTATCTGAAAAGGTTTCTGGGAATTTTTTGATGTCTTACACAATGCCGTGATGATAATGTCCCAGTTTTGTCAGCCACAAAAGTGCTGAGTCTGCCGCATGACATTGACGGCCGTCCCTTTTGTGGGATATAGGAAGAGTAAAAGCTGCTGGCTGCATGCACACTAATCGAGGAATCCTGCTTCTGTCAGTTTTTTTATTTTCTCATGGCAGCCCTGGCTCTTTTTCTAACTATTACCTGTTTGAAATTGTAGGTGCTAAAGGGGGAAACCAGAATATGGTGAGTTGAATTAACAAAGGAATTGTAGATAACAGGGCAAAAAAACATGGCTGGGTGTGGTTGCATTTTTTTTTTTTTTGCGAAGTAGTTTTGCGATGTGTTAAAATGATGCAGCCATGTCTCCTTTGTCAGTACAGCCTGCATGATGACAAGCAAATGCTGACTAACATGAAGATTTGATTAGCTCTATCTGATAATGGCTGGGTTAGCTTTTTTGGTGGGTCAAATTCAGTCTTTAGACTACACTAAAATTCTCAATTGTTTCAGGTGGAATTTGAATTGTCTGGACAATTTTTAAAGTAAGTATTGGAAAACACTGTAGGCCAATAGAGAGTGACATGCCAAGATGTTAGATGTCAGACACCCAGTGTGTTAATCCCTTAGATGTTAGATTGGTGTTTTCTTGGACCATACTCAGGGTTTTTGTAATGATGTTGACCAAATGTCTGAGCTGAAAATAACTTGTGGACAAGTTTTAACACTGAAGAACCCTGTGCCAGGCAACTAAGAATAATTGGGGAGTGATGCTTAGCATATTTATTGTAAGGTATTTTCTTTTAATTCTAGCTACTGGTTGCGTGTTCTTTTGGATGGCTTGGCTTGGGTAAGAAGCCAGGTACTGGGCTGCTGTCATCTTGAGTCTGAATCGGGGCCTTGGTTTAAGGATTGCTTTGTGCTAAGCAGTAGAGCCATTTGCAGTGTTAGCTGCACACTTGTTGAATGTGCATGTGCTGCCATCAGAACTAAATTGTGCCTTAAATTTTTTTCAGGTTCAAGTCAGCCATGTAAATGAAGGTAAGTAGGCATTTTGTAAATGTACTATTTATGAATATAAGGTACTGTTAGTGATGACCTATGAAGTAAAACAGATGGGAATCTCTCTGAATGTAAGATTGAAGATTGATTCTTAAGCTGAAACAGTAGTTAGGAATATGTATAAATCTAGTTTACAAATACCTGTTTCTAAATGGAAATGATTTCTGCAGGTATCATACATGGATCCCTGTGACTGAAGGCACTGTGCAGGCTTTACACAAAGTAAGTGTCTGCTGATATGTGCATGTGTGACAGTCCCCAAACAAAAGCCGATACTGTGATGATAACATAGTTCAGCAGACTTAACCTGATGAACAATGTCTTTCGCTCCTATCTGATGTATCTGGCTATATATAGTGGTTTGCCCTCCATTTTAAAGGGTTACCTTCCAGGAATTTTGCAGTATTAGGAATACAAAATGGAAGCTAAGCACTAGTGATTATGAGGCTTGATGCCAAGATTGCACATGACAATTTTTATTGTAGTGAATATAAGAATGTAGATTGTAGGTATGGTGGTTGTCAACAGTCTCAAGCCTCTTGTTGAGAGCCCATTGATACTATTTAGAACTGGAAAACCCAAAGAATAGTTAGTAAATAGTAAAAAGCAACAAACTAAGGAATGTCTGGGCTAATAAGTTTTTTTTTAAATCTTCAAACAGATCCTTCATTCTGAGTTTCAAGGTAAGTTACCTTGTTTCTGTTTACAAGATTATAATGTCCTGTAACCAGTGATGTGCTGATTCTGCCAAATGATACAAAGTGATATCACCATTAAAACCGTTCCATTTTATTTCTGAGGTTACAATAGTAGTAACATGTAACCCTCTTATTCTGAGGCAGATGAAGTAAGATTTTAGTTTATTTTGTAGGGCTCCTGTGGCAGAAGTGGACATGCAGTATAGTTCAGGACATGCATACACCTCCATTACAAAGGTGAGAATTGAAAATGGCTATGCATGCAAATGGCTATGTCTACTCCTGAATACATGATGATCTCATCCCAACTTGAACTCTCTCACTGATTACTTGATGACAGTAAAAGATCTGATATTCTGTGCTTTAAAAGTTAACATTTATACTAAAATTAAGAATGTCTAACAGGAACCTCTGTTGCAGGTGGCTGGATGGAGGCTCGGCTAGATTATACATCACATTGTATATCATAAGAATATCTGTCATAAGAATTCATTTTTACCATTAAAATAAATTAAAGAGCACCTGGCGATGTGTATTTTGTTCTCATGCCAAGGATCAAGTTCAGTGAGTGCATTGTGGGGTATTTACCAGGAAAGACTGTTAAAACATGGCCTTAGGCCAGTACCTGGTCAGTGAATGAATGAATGGATGTAAGCACAAAAATCTTGTTTTTGGTTGACATTCTTAAAAGGTTAGCCAGACTTAGAATTAAGGACTGGTGGAAATAGGTCTTTGCTTCCATTTTGGGCAGGTGGTGCCAAATGTTTCACAGCCTGAATGGCTCTGTAATGGTGCAGTTGGGCCTTGTTAAGCAAGTTACTGGGGTTGAGGTGAGGGTGTATCAGACAACTAGAAGGGAAGGGTCAAGGCATGTTCAGTACAGGTGTGTCTTCTGTGTAGCCATACTTAGTACCCATCAGTTTCCCTGTGTTAAAGTTCTGTTGAGTGTGTCCCCATACATAATTTATACCTTCAATAATTATTGAAGATGCGGTGTTTGGTGCTTAGTTTTAAGACCTTTGCAATATACTCTGACTGGAGATACAGCCTTGCATGATGAGGAAATTGACTTATATGAAGGCATCACAGACATCACTACCTGTTTTGAGGCAATGAAATTGACACAGGCTTTGCCAATTTTCTAGAGGGAGAATAAAACTAGGATGATTGGTTTCTAGAGGGAGAATAAAAGGATGATTGTGTTGACCAGCCTGAGCATAGTGGGAGATGAAAAGGGAAGCCCAAATAAAGGGTTGATAGAGGGTTCTTAAAGCAAGAGTCCTGGGTGTGTAGCACACACCTTTAGTCCCAGGCAGAAGGCAGAGGCAGGTGGATTTCTTGAGTTCAGGGCTAAACTGGTCTATCTATAGTGAGTCCAGGACAGACAAGGATACACAAACCCTTCCTCAAAAAAGGTGCTCAATGAATGCTAACAAGAATCTAGTACAACGTATTGCTAACTATCAGCGATTCTATTTCAGTGCTCAGTTCTTTCCTGAGGTCGTTTGAAGCTTGTGTAGTTGAGGCCTAAGTGATCTCAGTTATATCCTTGACTGACTCAAGTACTTCTGGTTATAAATTTTAGGACATGTACTTCATGGCATACTCAAGTGTGTACCTGGTTAATTGCAGGGAAGTTGGGTCTTCAGATGTAGCTCATTGCAGAGCCATAACCTGTACCTGTATGTTGGGTTCAATACCTGGCACCTCAGCATTCCTGAGGTGGGGGCAACAGGACTAAGGGCCTGTTTGGGTTGCATGAGAAACCAAAACTATCTTATCTTAGGTAGTTTTTAGGTAGCTGAGATAGCCCCAAAGGGAGATGAGTTGAAGTCATGCTGCTTAAACTTAAATTTCTGTTTAAAGTATATGTAGTCCTGATTTGCAAATACCTATGCAGGTCTCAATTGGTCGGGGATCCTGATAGGTGTGGGTACTGTCCAAGTAATTATTTCTAGGTATTGGGATCTGATGCTTAGGAATGGGGGTGGGGTAGGGCTGGGGGAGCTGTGTTCAACCAGGATCCACTTAGTTCCCTGGGAATAAGAGCAGAGTGGGTTGGGAGAAGCTGCAGTAAGTGATCATCAGAGCTGGGGATAAGACTGGAGAAAGGACTGACTAATTTGAAATGCAGAGGTGAAGATCTGAATTTTGCCTGTCTGACCTGCCTGTGGGTTCTCAGGGGTTGGGACAAAGCAATGAATTGGGGAAAGGAAGTTTGGAGGGGTAGATTTCTGATCCATGGGAGACTTGGGGGTGGGGTTTAGGAGCTGAGAGGTGAAGATGAACAGTTGGCCTCCCTGCTTCTCTGGCTGGAGTAGTCCATGGGTTCCCAGGGAATGCCTGCTGGAATGGGAGGCTGGGTTAAGGCTATGATTACAGGGGAGGATGTTAGGGGAAGATGTATGTGATGCACTGGAGATGGTGACAGGAGAGAGGAAGGGAGGTTATAGAACTGCTCTAGAGCTAGAAATGAGATGGGGAGACTGGACATGGAGGAATGGACAGAGGTGAAGATCTGGATTCCATGGAATGCCTACAGGTGTTCATAATTTTCAGAGTTTTATGTGTGTATGTTACAGGTTGGTGTTGGCAGTGTTCCTAGATGTCTATCTTACTGAGATAGAGCTGGGAAATCTCTTGATAATGCTCCACCACAGCTAGATCATGGGGATCTGAACTGTTCCTCATGCTTTTACTCACCTTATTGATTAGCTATCTCTCCAGCCAGCCCATATTTTAAAGATAGATTTCCCACTTGTGTGTTATGCATGTGTGTAATAGAGGACAACTTTTGGTGGCCTGTTCGTTCCTTTCACCTTGTGGATTCCAGGTATCAAATCTAGGTCTTCAGACTTGAAGGCAATACTTCCTTACCCAGTGAGCCATCTTGCTTCCCTGTGGTCTTTTTGGAAACCTTCTCATTGTGTTGCCTTGGCTGGCATGGGACTCCTATGTAGAGCAGGCGGGTCTCAAACTCACAGAGATCTGCTTGCCTCTGTCTCCAAGTGCTGGATCAAAGGCATGTGCTACCAGGTCCAGCTAAGAGTCCTGGTTTTGTTCATATTTTTAAAAGACTTTTTCTATAGTTCCTTAATTTCTTCCAGAACACAAGATGTGGCCTTTCCCATAGGTAAGTGCTGCATCCCAATATTGTTGGAGCCCATTATTACCTTCCCCTTTCCCCTGCCATGAGACAGGGTTTCTCTATGTAGCCCTCGTTATCCTGGAACTCTCTATAGATCAGGCTATCCTCTAACTCAGAGATCCACTTGCCTCTGCCTCCAAGTGGTGGGATTAAAGGTATGCACCACCACTACCTGGCTAGCCTATTTTTATAGGGACCAAAAGAGATAAGATTCCTGAGCTGGGTGTAGTGACGCATGCCTTTAATCCCAGCACTCGGGAGACAGAGGCAGGCGGGATCTCTGTGAGTTCGCGGCCAGCCTGGTCTACAAAATGAGTCCAGGGCAGCCAGAGATACACAGAGAAACCCTGTCTCAAAAAACCAAAAAAAAAAAAAAAAAAAAAAGTTTCTGCCAAGCCTTTAATCCCAGCACACGGGAGGAAGAGGCAGGTAGCTCTCTGAGTTCAAGGCCAGCCTGGTTTACAAAGTGAGTCCAGGACAGCCAGGGCTACACAGAGAAACCCTGTCTCAAAAAAACAAAACAAAAAAATTCCTGCCAATAGGTACTCATCTGCCTCCTTTAATCCTTCCACCTCAATATCCTGAGCACTGTTCACAGCAGGCCTTTAGATTTTGTTGTATATGGGTCTGATGGTGGTGATTGAACTCCAAAGTTGTATACACTCTACACAAAGTGCTCTACCACTGACTTGCTGTGTTGATTTGAATAAGAATGGCCCCATAAACTCATACAGTTGAATATTTAGTTACCAGGGAGTGGTACTTTTTGAAAGGATTAGGAGGTCTGGCCTTGTTGGAAGATTGTCACTGGAGGTGGGTTTTAAGGTTTCAAAAGCCCATGCCGGAGTGGTGGTGCACACCTTTAATGCCAGCACTTGGGAGGTAGACTCGGGTGGATCCCCGTGAGTTCCAGGACACTCAGGGCTACATGGAGAAACCCTATCTCAAAAAACAAACGACCAAAAACCCCATGTCAGGCTCAGAATTTCTTCCTGTGTTGCCTGCCAATCAGGATATAGAAATATCAGCTACTTCTGCACTATGTATGTGTGTTTGCTGCCATGCTGATAATGTGATAATAGGCTAAACTTAAGTGCTTTCTTTTATAAGAATTGCTTTGGTCATGGTGTCTCCTTAAAACAATATTAACAGTGACTAAGACAGCTGCATTCCAGCCCTGCTTTACAGTATTTCAAATCATTGCTAGTCCTATCTTCTATAAATGTTACTTTCTGATTCTGGCAACAAGAGTCCAGTGAGATAGCCAGGACAAGTGTCATTCACATCATATAAGCAGCAGGGGAGGCCAAGAGATGTTTGTAACTCGCTCAAGGTACGACACTGAATAGAGTTTTGTGACTTGTGATTTTTTTTTAATTGTACCATGCTACTTCTTACTATATTAAGTTGATAGCTAAAAGGTCACCACAAAGCTCAATTTATTTGGTCCTAATGAGGCTGGATGAACTGAAACCCTCTCCCTGCATTAACTGGTCAGTCTATAGAAGCAAACATTTTCTTGTATGACTTGATTTCCTCTCTCCTAAATTACCTTCCTGGGTATGAAAACATGCTTGGAAAACAGGAAGACTCTGTAAATATTCCAATAAAGAGGCTTTCTGTTTTGTTTTACGATTCTCCAACTTAAAACTGTCCATAGAGTTCCCAAGCACAGAAAAGTCCTACATATCACCACATCACAACTGTGCAGCTTCTGCTTCTTACTTGGTGATGACTGCTTCCATACAGACTTGATTCTAAAGTCTGTGGCTGGTCTGGATCTTATTTTGAGTTTGTCGAAGCAAAGAAGACAAAACTTAAGAGCTCAAGTGTTTGGAAGGTGTGGCTGATGCATTCTCCTCCTCTTCTGAGTCTGCTGGCCATGAGACCTGGATATGATAAGGCTTCAGCTCTTCAGGAGGCACAGAATCTGGGGCGTTACTCATGAGGTCATGTCCTCGGTAGGATTTGGGAAAGGCTATGACATCTCTGATGCTGGTTGCCCCTGTGACAAGACACATCAGTCTGTCTAACCCTGTGAAATAAAATACAAAGTAACAGAATGAGAAATGTGCACCAACTTGGCTCTGAAAAGAACTTGTTTTTTCCTATTGTCTTTTTTTGGAGGGGTGGGCGGTTCAAGACAGGGTTTTCTCATAGCCCTTGGTGTCCTGGAACTCACTCTGTAGACCAGGCTGGCCTTGAACTAAGAGATCCGACTGCCTCTGCCTCTCAAGTGCTGGAATTAAAAGTGTGCACCACCACTGCTGGGCCTACTGTCTCTGTCTCTCTCTCTCCAGGATTTCAATATGTAGCTCTGGCTGGCTGGAACTGAAGAGAGATCTGCCTGCTTCTGCATTCTGAGGGCTGGGATTAAAGACATGCACCATCACTATTGGCCTTGGTCTTTCATTAAAAGATGTAGAGAGATGGGCGTGATGGTGTACGCCTTTAATCCCAGCAATAAGGAGGCAGAGGCAAGTGGATCTCTGTGAGTTCAAGGCTAGTCTGGTCTACAAAGTGAGTCCAGGACAGCCAGGTATACACAGAGAAAGCTTGTCTCAAAAAAAACCAAAAAAAAAGTAGAGAACTTTTATATTTTGCCCTGGCTTCATGCATTCTAGACAAGTGCTCTTATCACTGAGCTTCATCCTCAAGCCTTTAGAGAACTTACATTAATTTTTTGTTTTGCTTTTGAAACAGGATTTCATGTAATCTAGGCTGGCCTGAAACTCTTTTAGATATTTTTACTCTTTTTTTTTTTTTTTTTTTTTTTTTTGGTTTTTCGAGACAGGGTTTCTCTGTTTAACAGCTCTGGTTGTCCTGGACTCGCTTTGTAGACCAGGCTGGCCTCGAACTCGCAAAGATCCGCCTGCCTCTGCCTCCCAAGTGCTGGGATTAAAGGCGTGCGCCACCACCGCCCGGCCTATTTTTACTCTTTTTATTGTGTATCTGTGCATGAGTGCAGGTGCCCACAGAAGCCAGAAGTGTCCAATCCCCTTGCTCTCCCAACACTGGAATTACAAGTAATTCTGGGCTGCCTGATAATGGTGTTGGAATTCAAATTCAGGTCATATCTCATGCACATAAGGAAAGACTGTGGCAGCATGCACAGGGCCTGCACAGATTCAAGTCATATAAATATCCCCCAATGGTGAGTAGGGGAAAGTGAACATGATCTCCCATCCCTAACCAAGAAGCTATCTGTAACTGACACTAGCTTGCAAAGGAAAAATTAGTTTCCGTCAGTTGAGTCTCACTGGGTATATAAGCCATACTTAAGGGCAGCCCCATGCCCAGCAGTAGATGGCAAACATAAAAGGAACCCTATGGTAATTTTGTAGACTTTTGTCTCATTGCTTTGTTTAGGCATTCTTTGTCTTACTGGTCTTTTGCTTGTATATTATGGTTTCTAATTTTTGTAGGTTTTTTGAAGACAGGGTTTCTCTATATAATAGCCCTGGCTGTCCTGGAATTCAACTCACTTTGTAGATTAGGCTGGCCTCGAACTCACAGAGATCTGCCCATCTCTGCCTCCTGAGTGCTGGGATTAAAGGCGTGTGCCACCATGCCCAGACTTTTTGTAAATATGTAGATGATTTATTTATTAATATTTTATGTGCACTGGGTTTCCCCTGCATGTATATCTGTGTGAGGGTGTCAAATACTCTGGAGCTGGAGTTACAAACAGAACTGCCATATAGGGGCTGGTAATTGAAACCAGGTCCTCTGGAAGCGCAGCCAGTGCTCTTAACCACTGAGCCATCTTTAGCCCCTAATTTTTTTTTTCTCCAATTTAAACAACAACATTATTCAGGTCCTCTGTACAAATAATAGGCATTTTTTTGTTGATTTTTGTTTCTAAGGAGGGGGTGTGGTATGAATCTCACTGTAGTCTTGGCTAACCTGCAACTTACTGTATTGACCAGGCTGGGCTTGAATTCATAGAAATCTGTGTGCCTCTGCCTTCCAACTGCAGTGCCTCTGTGTGTGTGTGTGTGTGTGTGTGCATGCACCCATGCACATACCTGCCCCTGGCAATAAAATAAAAATGTAGTGTGTTCTTAGATGCACAAGGCCCTGAGTTCAATGTCACCTCTCATAAATTACTGGAAGAAGAAGAGACTCATAAGGGCCGGGCGTGGTGACACATGCCTTTAATCCCAGCACTCGGGAGGCAGAGGCAGGCGGATCTCTGTGAGTTCAAGGCCAGCCTGGTCTACAAAGAGAGTCTAGGACACCCAGGGCTTGGTACAGAGAGAAACCTTGTCTCAAAAAACAACAACAAAAAAAAAACCAAACCAAAACAAAACAAAAAAAAGCCGGGTGGTGATGGTGCACGCCTTTAATCCCAGCACTTGGGAGGCAGAGGCAGGCGGATCTTTGTGAGTTCGAGGCCAGCCTGGTCTACAAAGTGAGTCCAGCACAGCCAGAGCTGTTACACAGAGAAACCCTGTCTCGAAAAACAAAAAAACAAAAAAACAAAAAAAAAAAAGGAAAGAAAAAAGAGAGAGAGACTCACATGGAACTCTTGGACTCAAAGCCACCCAATACCTTCCCTTTAAACCGAGAGCCTGAATTTGAGACACAGTGCCATAGAATGGAATTTAGTGTACAAAAAGACAAATTGTTTACCTAAGGCAATTCCTCCATGAGGGGGTGCCCCATAGTCTAAAGCCTGGAGCAGATGGGAGAGCAATTTCACATCTTCCTGAAATGTAAAACACATTTTATTTAAATATATACTGGAAGTCTTCTGTCACAAACAATGTAACACAAATACTGAGGAAAAGTGGAGTTCAGTGTAAAAACTGATGTAAAGAATAAGACAAGTCCCTCACCTACAGTCCAGCAGTCTGGAGAAGGCAGGATGGCAATGAGTGCCAGCGTGTGTATCCCTTGACACAGAAACCAGTCACACACAGACCTACCTATCTCTTCCTCTTAATTTTATTCTTCACTGGAAATGACATTTTAGGAACTTGATGTCAAGAGCCATCCTTCAGTTCCTGCACTACAGGAGACAGGGTTTGGGAGTCCACGATTGACTCGAATCTGCAACCCCCGAACTCAGCCTCTTGAAGCCGAGATTTCAGGCTTGTGCCACCATACTTGGCTCTATGCTTTGTTGTGGAGCCTGACTGACTCCATCTTGAAAAAAGATCCCATTTTGTATTAAGTTTGACTCAGAGCTGACCTCTGTTCCAGAACAACAAAATGTACCCGCCCTTGTATTCCAGGGGTGTTCCCTCATCATCACCAGACAGCTTACTCTGAGAAAGCACCAAAAAGTCTAAACAAACTTTCTGATGGTCAAGCTGCCACAGCTGGTTAGTCAGTAACAATGAGCCAATCAGAAATGGATGTGACTAGCTACCCAAATGTCATCCAGTCATATGGTAAAGAACCTGCTTCTTTGTCTGAGTCTTTATATAAATTCTCTACTTCTGGGTCTGAGGGCTCTCAACTCGAACTGCTGTGTCAGTGAGTGTTGAGAGTCCAAGCTCTGAGCTTGAATAAACAACCCTCATGTATTTACATCAGAGTTGGCTCCTGGGTGGTCTTTGGGGTCTCGAGAACTGGGCAGAACATTGTGACTTGGGCAAGTACCTGCATCTTTTTCTCATCTTTTAAATGATGATAACGAAGGCATCTACTCATAGAAATTACTGTGAAGGTTAACAATACCTCAGTGTATGTGTGTGTTTTAACTCAGGGTCTTGCTGTATGTTTAAAGACCCATGATTGGGTCTCTCTATGACCTAGAGAAAAGAGGAAATGTGGGGCCTGACTGAATCCATCTTCAAAAAAAGATTCCATTTTGTATTAAATTTGACTCAGAGCTGAGTTCCAGGGATGGCCTGGAACTCAAGGCTTCTAACTGTGCATGAGACACCACATTTGGCTATGTACCATGTAGCCACTGGCACACAGCAAGCATTAATGAGCAACTAATCACAGTCCTACATTAAACACAGAGAAAAGCTGGCATTTTGTATCTTGTAAACTCTCCATTTAAAACAAATGTTTCCAAAAACAAATACGTGGGTAATAAGGAAAGGTTAGAAGGCCCTCGTTACCTTTAGTAGTGTTGCCAGGATGTACCTTTGTAGCTGTGCATCATGAATTCGGATGGAACCACCTCCTATCTCACTGCCGTTTAAGACCAAGTCATAGTGTTGGCCACGAACCTACAAGATCACAGAAGTTTTAGAGAAAATTCCTGGCTTTCAATTCTATAGGATCAGGACACCGTATTTAAACACAATTTATTAACAGTAGGCTCAGTTTTTTTTCTTGGGTTCTCCTGAGTGAATCTGGAAGTTCTCTGTATCTATTTAGGTATTTGCTTTTCATTTGGAAGAACAGATCATTACCTTTTCAGGCTCTGTATAGAGGAGGTGCATGTCACTGGGATGAGGAGCAGTAAATGGGTGGTGTGCTGACTCTAGCTCTGTGGGACTGTCTTCCTTTGTAAGGAAGAGTGGGAAGTCTACCACCCAAAGGAAAGAGAACAATGCTGGATCACGGAGTACTATTCCTCTCATTTCCAAAAGGTCGGCACACTCTAGTCGTAACTTTCCCAACAAAGAGCACTGCAAACAAAAGACACAAATATTAAGTTACATTCTTGTCATCAGATGACACAACCTAAATTTTGAAGGCCAGTCTCTGGTAAAAGACTGGCCAGTTAGTAGATGAAACACTCTTAGGAGACAAGATATGAGGATGATTTGATTGCCAGATTGTTGCAAAATATTTGGTCACGTTGTGAAGCCTGAGAATTATGAGTTGAAAAATCTGTTTCTAATTGTGGGATAGCTCAGCCTTTAATCCAAGAGTTTTCTGTTTATTGTAAACAAGTACTTGTAATGTGGATCTGCCCTAGAACACAACTTTAACCCAAGAGCTTTCTGTATACAGGATTAAATGAAGTTAACCCTATGTCAAGAGGTGGAGCAAGAAACCAGCTGGCAGGGATTAAGCAGAATGGAAGGACACTGAGCTGAGGGTATTTAAGACAGTGTGGAGAAGGGGTTCAGAGGTTTTCTCCTTCAGAAGGTTTTCTCTTTCAAGGCTTCTTCTAGGTTCTTCTGGGCTTTTTCCTCTAGGGTTTTCAGCTGAATAGGAAGATCAGCTAGGTGCTTTCTCTGTATCTCTCAGCTAGCAGGTTTTCATCCCAGCATCTGGATCCTGAGTCGTCATTGGTAAAAATCAAATGACTGGGATATTTTAGTTTTTTAAAACAACACCAGATGGAGAAAGACACATGACCATCAGCCTGAGTTACCTGTGTGAGCATCTCATACAAGAGAGACAAGGAACACAGGCACCAGAGCCTGATAGCTGTGAGCCTGCTTGTGTACTTACTAATTTCTTTATGTCCCATCATAAGTAAATGGGGATACAATACCTACTCTAACACTGAACTGATTATTTATTTATTTCTGAGACTGTGGTTTCTCTGTGTAGCCCTGGCTTTCTTGGAACTGCCTCTGCAGACATGGCTGGCCTGGAACTCAAGAGATCCACCTGCTTCTGGCTCCCAAGTGTTGGGATTAAAGGTGTTCACCACCACTGCCTGGCTCATTATTTATTGAGATGAGGTATCGCTTTGTTTCCCAGGTTGGTCCTGAACTACTGAAGTCAATACTGGCTCAACCTCCTGAGAAACTGGGACCACAGGTGAACATGGCTATGTCCAGAATAAAATTGTAGAGTTGAGACAAGGTACATAGGATGTAGAACCTAACACAGTATGGGGTACAGTTAGTTCCTGCAGGGCTATAGTGAAGATCTGATGAATGTCTGACATGCACTTAATAGTCAGAAGATGTTGGCTATTATTAGAGGTGGCATGAACCAGATGTTGACTCAAGACTGAATTCTGAGGGCTGGTAAGTGAACTGCCTGTCATGGAAACATGAGCACCTGAGCTTGGATCCCCAGCACCATACAGAAGGCAGGTGCTTCTGTGAGAGCAGCAGTTGTGGGGCAGAAAAATGGATCCCTGGAACTCTGAGCAGCTAGTCTAGCTGATCAAAACACCAGGTTCATAAGAAACATGGCTTCAGAGGTAAGGTAGAAACTGAGGACGGCTACTCAGTATTAACCTCTGGCGTTCATACAGACAAACGCACGTGTGTGTGTGTGCACACACACACCACCCACACCCACCACACACAATGTACACACTCACCACCCACATCCACACACACACCACACACACTCACCACATACACTCACACACTCACCACACACACCCACACTCACCACCCACACACAGAATACGAATTTAGAAAACAGTTAATGGTTTAGACCTTATTTCTCCACTTACGAGCAGTGTTGCTATACAGACACTTAACCTCTACCCTTTAGTTTTCTTTTCCTCCCCTTTAGCCATTTTCCTTCTTCTCCTGACTCTCTCTTAAGATATGGTCTCAACTATGTGGCCTAGGTGGCCTTTCCTCCTGCCAAGGCCTCTTGAATGCTGGGATTACAGGTGTGAGCTGGTATGCCCAGTTCTATATCTATAAGGTTTTTTTTGAGACAGGGTTTCTCTGTATAATAGCCCTGATTGTTCTGGACTCACTTTGTAGACCAGGCTGGCCTCGAACTCACAGAGATCCGCCTGCCTCTGCCTCCTGAGTGCTGGGATTAAAGGCGTGCGCCACCACACCTGGCTGGAAGGTTTTTTTTTTAAACATAAGTTTATTAATAACTATTTTTGAATTTGGCCATTTTGTCCAATATTTAAATGACAAGCTATTTAGTATTAAAGCAGAAGGTACTGCCACAATGTGACAGAAATACAGCTCTATGCATAAATCCATCACACAATTATACATTAAATGCTAGTTTTATTTAAGCAAGGCACCCCTACTTGTTCTAAAATATGGGATGGCTACCATATTTAGAAAAGCAAATGAGATATAGATTTCTTTTTTTTTTCCTACCTAGAGCTGATTTGTTATTCTTAAATCAAAACAACATCAAAAGTGAATGAACATGCACCAATGTTAAATGCCTTTAAGTCAAGGCTTAGGGAGGCAAAGTGTTTTTTTTTCCGAGACAGGGTTTCTCTGTGTAACAGAGCCTGGCTGTCCTGGACTCACTCTGTAGACCAGGCTGGCCTCGAAGTCACAGAGATCCGCCTGCCTCTACCTCCCGAGTGCTGGGATTAAAGGTGTGCGCCACCATGCCCGGTAAGGCAAAGTGTTTATAAAGACAAAACTGTCAAGTGATCACTTACAACAGTAACCTGTGGTTTGTATTTTAAAAAATTTTTACCCCAAGTAATCAAATACATATAAAATTAAAAACTATTTGACTAAATTCCAGTTCTGCAAGTTTTAATATTTATATTTCATTATAATGTTGTGTGTATGTATATATATATATATATATATATATATACTGGGATTAAATGCATGCGCCACCACATCCAGCAATTACAGACAGCTGTGAACAGCCATGTGGGTGTTGGGATTTGAACCCAGGTCCTTTGGAAGAGCAGCCAGTGCTCTTAACCGCTGAGCTATCTCTCCAGCCCCATGTTTTGTATATTTTATGAGGATCTTTAGAACTACATCCACTTTCCTGCCTGAATATTTCTTGACAAAAAGTGATTTTGTTAGTACATGGCTGCGCTTACCATCATATGTAACTGAAAAAGTCTTGCGTTGACTCTACTAGCTGAGAGTTATCAGCCCAGCACCTCTCCCCTGCCAATGGTCTGAACTGTCCCTCCGTAGTTTTAGGAAGGGATTATATACAAAAGTTTGTAATTACCAAATTTCTTCTGCAAACCTTAAAAATATTTTTTCATAGTTGTATTGATTTCCTAATAAGAAAGAGTCAGATCTGATGTGCATAATGCCAATGAGGTTAATTACTAATGAAAAGACCCCAGTTAAAATTTTTCATTTGTGTGTGGGAGAATGGGAGAGTTGGGGAGACAGACAGAGACATAGAGGAGACAAGTTTTGGAAGTCAGTTCTTTCTTATCATGTGTGTTCCCAGGGATTGAACTCAAGCCATTAGACTTGGCAGCAAGTGCCTTTAGCCAATGAATCACCTTACTGCCTCAAGACTCCCGTTTCGGTTTGCTTGCATTTTCTTTAGTGACGCAGGATCTCACTGTGTAGTGTAGGCTGATCTCAAACTTGAGGTCCCTTGCTTTCCATGGCGGCATGTGCAGCGTGACTCTAGCTTTTATTCAGTGCATTATAGAGTACTGAAAGACGACATCACACAACAACATATGCAGGGCAGTCCTGCTTTAAGAGACTAGCAGTTCGTTTGAAATAAGTAAATAAACATGGGAAGGAGGCGGCCTTTAGCACATACCCGTGTGGACACTTTTACTTACCACCTTCTCATGTTCCCCAGCAGTCAGTAGCACCATGTCTTCTTCTTGGGTCTCCATCAATCTGCTTAATTCCAATCTTTCCTTCTCCCTTAGGAATTTAGCAAATGGTGAACTCCAGTTCCTCTTGGAATTCAGGAATATAGGTAGGACCTCCTTGATAAATAAAGAGGCTTATTGATATTTTTCAAAAGTGAGATGTATTTGTTTCTCATAGTACAAAGATTACGTGTTCCAAGCAGAAGACAACTTACATGATTGTCTTAGGAGTTCTATTTCTGTGATGAAACATCATGACCAAAAAGCAAGTTGGGGAGGAAAGGGTTTATTTAGCTTCCACTTCCATATCATTGTTCACCATAGATGGAAGTGAGGAAGGAACTCAGACAGGGCTGAAACCTGAGGCAGGAGCTGATGCAGACATTATGGAGGGGCGCTGCTTACTAGGTTGCTCCTTATGGCTTGCTCACCCGACTTTCTTACAGAATCCAGGACCGACAGCCCAGGAATGGCACCACCCACAATGGGCTGGGCCCTCTCCCAGTGGTCACCAATTGAGAAAATGCCTTACAGCTGGATCTCATGGTGGCATTTCCTTAACTGAGGCTCCTTCCTCTCTGATAACTATAGCTCGTGTCAAGTTGACACAAAACTAACTAGCTCAAAGATACTATCTCTTTTTCATCATGAACCCCTTCAAAGTCATACAAAATACATTTTTTTAGTGTTAGTTCTGAGGTGCAGGCCTGTAAGTGCAGCCACTTAAGGGACTGAAACAGGAGGTCTGTACTTTTCCAAGACCTGCCTGAGCTACAGAGTGAGTTCAAGGCCAGCCGAGGCAACTTAGTAAGATCCTATCTTTAAAAAAGGAAAAATGGGTCTGGAGAGATGGCTCATCGGTTAAGAGCATTGGCTACTCTTCCAGAGGACCCAGGTTCAATTTCCAGCATCCAGATGGGCAGCTCACAACTGTCTGTAACTCCAGTTCCAGAGGATCTGACATCCTCATACAGACATACATGCAGGCCAAACATCAAATGCACATTAAAAAAAAAAAAAAAAAAGAAAAAGAAAAAGAAAAAAGAAAAGGATTGCAGAGGATATAATTGGTCTTAGTGGTAGAGCACTTGCCTACCTCAGGGAGACCCTGGAAGCTTCTATGGCTTTTTTCCCTTTTCCTTTTGGCAGATCACAAGTGAATGGAATAAGAATGACTGAAGGGGGAGAGGGCAGTGAGATCTCAGTGGTGAAGGTGTGTGATCTCTGCATGCACCCCCATCCCCCATCATGCATACACACATACAAGAATAACAAATAGTCCCACCAAATAGACTGCCTTGGCTTCCCAAGTGCTGGGATTATAAACAGGTGCTGCTACATTTGGCTTTTCTTTGTTTGCAACAGGGTCTCGATACCTAGTCCAGGCTGGTCTGGGACCACAGTGGTTGTGCCTTAGCTTCCTGAATACTGGGTACAGATGTGTGCCACCCATGCCCAATCTGAAAGAATGTTTCTTTTTTGTTTTTTCCAGGCAGAGTTTCTCTGTCTAGCCCTGGCTGTCCTGGACTCACTTTGTAGACCAGGCTAGCCTCAAACTTACAGAGATCCACCTGCCTCTGCCTCCCAAGTGCTGAGATTAAAGATGTGCACCAACATGCCTGGTGAAAGAATATTTCTATAGAGAAAAAAAGGATGGTTCTTTAACTTTATGAATAATTTTTCAGTCTTTTATTTTCTAAAAATTTGCTTCAACCCATTTTGGAAATCTCTTCCCTCTTTCTCCATGTAGTGATGACTGAACCTAGGGCCTTGTATGTGCTAAGCAAGCACTCCCTTGTAACAAGTAAATTTTTAGTTATCAGGCATATATTTATTAATACTTAACAATTACCTAACAATTGCCTATAAAGTTCCTAAATCCTAAAATCCAAACCCTAACTCTAAAACCTAGCACCTAAAACTTCTTAATACCTACAAAACAACCATTTAACATTAACCTAAAGTTTCTTTTTTTTTTTTTTTTTTTTTTTTGGTTTTTCGAGACAGGGTTTCTGTATAATAGCTCTGGCTGTCCTGGACTTGCTTTGTAGACCAGGCTGGCCTCGAACTCAGAGATCCGCCTGCCTCTGCCTCCCAAGTGCTGGGATTAAAGGCATGTGCCACCACCGCCCGGTGCTAAAGTTTCTTAAAAGGATATTTTCCTCTGGGTGTGGATCCTTATGAATGGCTGGTCTTCATTTAATCTTTCAGTCTTAAAGTCTCTGAATTTCGTTCATCAGATCCTAAGACAGTTTATCAAGCAGGAATTTCCTTTGCAGTCTTAGAGACCAATTATTTACCAGATGAAAAGTTTCTTAGGCTCACCATTCAGATGCTTTAGTCCTGCAAGGGTCTTGCTTCAGTGTTCTGTCCAATCGAAAGCCCCTGGGCTCTGAGGGGAAGACAACTTCCCACCAAGACGCTCCGAATACCAGAGAGAATCCGTTCCTAGACCCACAACCGGTCGATACAAGGGGGTGAAGCTTCCCGGTGAGACTGTGACGCGCGTTTCTCTGCCAGATGAACAGGTGAGACAGGAGAAGGAGAGCCTCTGTCCATGTGAATCTTGACTTAAATCTCTTCACCTGTCATAATGAATTGGCAGCATGATTTTTGGCAGAAGCTTTCGAGAGCTTCCAAGTCATGCCCCTGGGCAATGTCTCTTCATAGTTTTTCTTGCAGAGGGCCAAGGAGCAGCAGGCAGTCCGGAGATTGTGTGATCTGTTGTCATGGATCTCGAGGAGGGTGCCTCAGGGCATGTCCCCTCTCAAAGTCCTATGATCAAAAAAGTCATCCGTCCTTGGCTGGTTCCCAAGGACATGTCACATCGTGGGATGTAAGTCTTTTACCTTAAAGTCCAGGCTTTTGCTATTCCAAGATCTCTATGTTATTAAATGCTACCACTCACCCCACTACACTCCCTAATGAGCATCATTCCCAGTTAGTCTCTGTCTCTTTCTTTTTCTTTAAAAGATTGAAACAGAGCCTGGTGGAGGTGGCTCATGCCTTTAATCCCAGCACACAGGAGGCAAAGGCATTTCTGAGTTTGAAGCCAGCTTTATCTACAGAGTGAGTTCTGGGACAGCTAAGAATACACAGAAAAACCCCAAATTGGAAAAAAAAAAAAAAAACAGTTGAGAAAGAGTCTCACTATGTTATCAGGTGCCTTAACTCACTAGGTAGCTCAGATATGCCTTGAACTGTGACCTTCCTGTCTCAGCATCCTGTCCTTGTGTTTTCTTCTTATTGAAATATCTTTAAACCTCTTTGGGATTGAGCTATGATGCAAGTGAGACAAGTTGCCCATGTAAAAAGGAACGTGAGAGCTGGGTGTTTATGGTGCATACCTATAACCCCAACGCTCAAGTGAAGCCTTCACTACATGAGACCCTGCCTTAAAAAAGCAAAATAGCAGCCGGGCGGTGGTGGCGCACGCCTTTAATCCCAGCACTTGGGAGGCAGAGGCAGGCGGATCTTTGCGAGTTCGAGGCCAGCCTGGTCTACAAAGCGAGTCCAGGACAGCCAGAGCTGTTAAACAGAGAAACCCTGTCTCAAAAAACCAAAAAAAAAAAAAAAAAAAAAAAAAAAAAAAAAGCAAAATAGCCTCAATAAAAGAGGAACTTTAATATTAATTACTTTCTACCATAACTTATGTAAGTATCCCTGTATGTTCCCATTCTGTCCCTGTTATAAATGATACTGTGATGAACATAAAGTCCCCTTATATGTAGGATACTTCATCTAAAGTATATCATAGAAAGGTGATGATGCTAAGAGCATGACTCTTCATTTTATTTTTTGGTTCTTGTTTTGTGAGAGAGAATATTAAGTAATTCAAGCTGTCCATGAACTGATCCTCCTTCCTCCACATAAGTACTGGGATTACAGGAATGTGCCTGCCCGGCTGCCATGATCTTGATAAAATGGCTAAGGCAATTTACATGTCCAGTGACGTAAGAATTGGTCAATCATGTTCCTTATTTTAGTGATGACATTTTCTAAGTCCAGAACACAAAAATGTGTTGGTCAAAGGATTACTCATAATTTTTAAAAAGGACATAGGAAGAAGAACCAATAAGGCCTTTTCACCCTTGACTTGATGTGCTACTGTCAAATTTTGACCACCAAGGCACTATTCATTTATTTAATTTTTTTTTTTTTTTTTGGTTTTTTTGAGACAGGGTTTCTCTGTATAACAGCTCTGGCTGTCCTAGACTCACATTGTAGACCAGGCTGGCCTTGAACTCACAGAGATCCGCCTACCTCTGCCTCCCAAGTGCTGGGATTAAAGGCGTGTGCCACCAACGCCCGGCTTCATTTATTTAATTTTAAAAATTTATTTATTTTCATTTTATGTTCATTGGTGTTTTGCCTGCATGTATGTCTGCGTGGTGTCAGATCTTGGAGTTACAGACAGTTTTGAGTTGCCATGTGAGTAGTGGGATTTGAACCTGGGTCCTTTGAAAGAGTAGTCAGTGACACCAGCCACTGAGTCATCTCTCCAGGCTACCATTTATTTAATTTTTAAAACTGGACTAAAATTATTTTGCTTATGTAAAAACAGTATGGCTGAACTTTCAATATGGTAGTAAATTCAATTGTCTAAATTGAACTCTTTCAGTAAAAATAGATGAACAGCAAATATATCTGAAATAATGACTCTTAAACCTAAAAGCTCACCAGTTAAGGGCACCAGTTGCTCTTGCAGAGGATCTGGGTTCAGTTCCCAGCACCTACACAGCAGCTTACAGGGGATCCAATGGCCTCTCTGGGCCTACAGGTACCAGGCATATACTTGGTGCACATATATACATGCCGGAAAAACACTCACACACATAACATCAAAATAAATCTAAAAAAGACAAAAATCAAACCAAAACTAGAGTCTTCATAATTGTTAATAGAATTGAGACGCTCACAAAACATTACTCCTTACCTGACTGAAATGGTGAGTTGCAAACTTTTTAATGAACTCAATGTCTTCTTTTCTTAAGTACTTCTGATAAAATAAAAATCAAAGTAAACTCTTCAGTATGGCACTCAACTTCATGAACAGTTCATAATGTCAAATATATAAGCATATTTGTGTCTTTCTATTTCAAGAGTGGAATTTAAAAAAGAACAGTTTCTTCCCCATAATGACACAGGTTTTAAGGATGGTTGCACAGGCTCACTGCCTTCCAGTCACAGTCTCCCTGGAGACTGCCATGACTGTCACAGAATACTGTCAATGCTATGTGTGGGATAAGAACAAAGGTGGGCTCTGCAACTTTCAGATCCAGATGGTCTAGAGTTTGATTATTTTAGGTTTCTTTAAATTATCTATCTATCTATTTTTTTGAGACAGGGCCTAACTATGTAGCTCAGGCTCACCTGCAACTGACTATGTAGTCCATGGTAGATTCAAACTCATAGAGAGCTGCCTGCCTTTAACCCCTGATTAAAGGCATATGCCACCATGCCCAGCAATACTGAGTTTTTAACCACCATTACAAATATATTCAACTGCTATGTATCCAAATGGGTATAGTCTTTCTTTGGGATAGTCTGTTTTTATTATAAATTTTAAATTAACAAGTATGTTAACTCAGCAAGAAAAACTTGTAGGATTAAAACAGTGAAAAAAAAAAAGGCAAATTTCTCAGTGTTTTCCAACTCCTGACATCTCTTTCAAAAATAGTACTTTTAGGACTAGGCTAGTGTCACATACTTATCAGCATTTGAGAGGTTAAGGCAGGAGGACTATAACTTCAAAATCAGCTTAAACTACATGAGAGCCTGTCTAATAAAAGTAAATATAAATAAATTAAAAAGCCACAGTATTTTATCATTATGTATATAATAAATTTAGGGACTCTAATTAGACCTTCTACAAAAAGCATTTTTTCTTTTTTGAGACACTAAGTAAACCTACCTGCCCTAGAACTCACCATGTAAACCAGGCTGGCTTTGAACTCATATAGATTCACCTGCCTCTGCCTCCCAAGTGCTGGGATCAAAGGCATGTGTCATCGTGCCTGACTGAAAACATATTGTTATATTATTCTTTCTCAAGTGTTCATGTGCCAGTATTAAATAATGTTCTTCCAAAATATATGTCCTAGAGAAAACATAGAATTGTACTTCACTTACTGCTCCTTCAGGGACACATATAGCTCTGATAGTTCCTTGGGGTTTAGCCAGTGCATACTGAAGAAATCTGATCTCCGTGTTTCTGAACACATCACTGATATCCACAATCTATAAAATGGATAACAAAAAGGAATGATTAAACATAAAGTCATTTTTACCTCAAAACATTTTATAAGTAACTTTTTTTGCTTCTTTATATTTTTCATGTGCATGTGGTATGTGTGTGTGTGTGTGTGTGTGTGTGTGTGTGTGTGTGTACGGTTGCATTGTTGCATGTATGTAGGTACATGTATGGGTACACATGCACGTATGTGGGTGCACATGTAGAAGCAGGAGGTTGAGGTCAGGAATTGCTCTTCCACTGTATCTATTGAGACAGGCTCTCAATCAAACTCAGAGCTCCTGATATAGCTAATCTTGCTAGCCCACTTGCTCTGTCTCTACCCTTAGTAGCTGGAATTACAGAAAAGTCCTACGACTACCCAGCATTTCCATGGGTTCTGGGGATCTGAAGTCAGGCCATTACACTTGTGTGATGAGCACTTAACCACTAAGCCCTCTCTCTATTCCACAGGTATGCTATCTTATAATTCTATATACTTATGATTGTGGCAGGGATGTGTGCTCATGATGTGTGTATATGCCTGTGAAACAGTGTCTGTGTGAAGGTCAGAGGATAATTTTGTGAGGTTAGTTCTCTCCTTCCTTCTTTACATGTGTTCCAGGGATTGAACTCAGGTCATCAAAGAAGTAGAGGGGGAAAGTGTGTGTGGAGTGTGTGGGGTGTGTGGGGTGTGTGGGGTGTGTGGGGGGTGTGGTGTGTGTGTGTGTGTGTGTGTGTGTGTGTGTGTGTGTGCCAGCAATCATCTTTTAGCTCCTCAGCTATGATGTTAGCTCAGAAATAGGATTTTAAAGAAACAATTAGGGCTGGAGAGGTGGTTCAGTGGGTAAAGGTGCTTGCTGTGCAAGCATGGTGATCTGAGTTCAAATCCTTAGCACCCATGTAAAAGCCGGGGTTGGAATCCCAGCTTTGGGAGGCAGAGACAAGGGGATCTTGAGAGATTGCTTTAAAAAGAAAAAAAGAACTACATTTTAGTGATTTTAGCATTTAAAGAATATATTCATAGAGGGTTACTGCATGTTCAGCATTTGCCTAAGAAGATACTGCTATGGTAGACCCAGGATTAACTCTAAGCAGTCTCAACCAGTATTCTGTATTACAAATGAACAAACAAGGAATGGTTGTATATAAAAACAAGGAAAAGTTGGTATATAAGAATGTACTTATGGTAATGGTAATAACTGTGGTGCACAGCTTTAATTCCAGCACTCTTGGGGGCTGGATCTCTGAGTTTGAGGCCAGCCTGGTCTGTAGAGTGAGTTCCAGAACAGCCAGAGCTACACAGAGAAACAATGTCTTGAAAAACCAAAAAGTGAAAGCCAAAATGAAAATAAAACAAAACAAAAAGAATGTACTTATGATTCTGTGTGGATGTTTTTTCTTTTTTAAGAACTGAGTTAGGTGTGGTAGCCCATGCCAGTGTTCTCACATGAGAACACAGGAGAATCATTGTGAGTCTGAGGCCCACCAGGGCAGATTTCAGTATTTAAAGACTTTGTGGTAAGAAGTGAGGTTCAGAAATAGCCCCAGCATTACCAAGATGAGGGATGTTACTCTTGAAGGACAAGTAATGGAGACTTGGTAATAAAACTGCTGCATAGAGATTCTACTCTTTCTCTTACAGACACCTATAACCTGAATGTGCTCATGTATTTGAGCTCTTCACAGACCAAGGAAAATTAGCAGCTCAATGTTTTCCCTTCTGAGAATCATGACACAGAAAAACTTAAACTGAAAATTAAATTTTTTTCCTTTCAAATAACTATTCAGGTCCATAAAATCAGTAACTAGTAAGTGCTGCAATAAAACTTTATAGTGAAAATCTTGCTCTTAATGTTTTTACTTTATTTCTTTATTTAGTGCATGTGCGTGGTCAGAGGGCAGATTGCAGGAGTCAGTTCCCTGTCCCCACCTTGTGGGTTCTGGGGAGCTGTCAGGTTGTCAGGCTTGACAGGAGCATACGTCTTACTCTTACTCCTGTTTGTTTGCTTTTTGGTTTTTGAGACAGGGTTCTCTCTGTATCTGTGTAGCCCTGGCTGTCCTGGAACTCAATCTCTCAATCTGTAGACCAGGCTGGCTTTGAACGCAAAGATCCACCACCTGCCTCTGCTGCCTGAGTGCTGGGACTAAAGGTGTGTGCTATCACCACCCAACGCTTTAATCTTGCTTTTACTGAGTAGGATGGCACACTGGTAACCCCAGCACCTGTGAGGCTTAGACACAAGGATCTCAAGTTTGAAGCTAGTCACTTCAGCTACACATCTTACACACACACAGACACACACACATAGATACACACATAGACACACAATCACACACATACACAGACACACAGACATACAGAGACACACACAGACACACAGACACAGATACACACATAGACACTCAATCACACACATAAATACATATACACACAGATACACAGACATACACATACACACACACAGAGATACACACCCACTCACATACACACACAACACACTCACACACACGTACATACATATATATGGATGCATGGGCACACATACACACACACACACACACACACACACATGCGCATGCGTGCAACTTGGTTTTGAAAATGGAAGTTGAAAGAATAAGTATTGCAAACTAACATGCTATTATTATTATTATTACTTTGCTGTAGTTTGGTAACAACAGAGGTAGCAAGGTAAAGGAACATTAAAGATATTATCCAACACTATGTAACACTTGTAAATTTCCTCAACATGCTTGAAAAGATGGCTGAACTCCTTGTGGGGAGTCCTGGAAAGATGAAGAGAGTACCTTCATCCCAAAGCGAATATCTGGCTTATCAGTTCCATAGGTGGCCAGTGCTTCAGCGAACGTCATGGAAGGAAAAGGAATCCCCAGAGGATCTTTATCATCAGGCCAGGAATACTGCAGCAAACCCTCAATTAAACGCTGAATGCCAGACTGGTCTACAAAAGACATCTCTATGTCAACCTGAAACCAAAACAACATGGAAACTAATGTAAATAGTCGCAATACATATTCCTTGGCTTTTAGTTACCATATAAAGAAGTCTGCCCAGAAACAATACATGGTTAATACAAATATTACTATAGATCACTTTTGTGTTGATGAATGCTATTGCTTATATACCAACTTGTTTATTTCACAGCTATCTCATGGCTGAAGGCTCAGAGAGGTAAGTTGCTTGCATACTGCAATCCTAACTTACTTTGTAGACCAGGCTGGCCTTGAACTCACAGAGATCCTCCTGCCTCTGCCTCCCCTGTACTGGGATTAAAAGCCGGCACCAGCACACCAAGCCATTACAAAAATCTGTGAACTACAATGTTGGGTGCTGGGATTCAAACCCGTGTCCTTTTGAAGAGCACTCAGTGCTCCTAATTGCTGAGCCATCTCTACAGCCCTGTGCATATGTGTGTACAGGTATAGGTCATGGAACTATAAAAGGAACTATAAGAGGGGAAATGAGATCTTAAAGGAAAGGAATAAAAAGCAAGGGAGGATATATGTGATATAAAAGCAGGAGAGCCGGGTGTGGTGGTGCACGCCTTTAATCCCAGCACTCGGGAGGCAGAGGCAGGTGGATCTCTGTGAGTTCAAGGCCAACCTGGTCTACAAAGTGAGTCCAGGTCAGCCAATGACACACAGAGAAACCCTGTCTCGAAAAACAAAAAAAATCCAAAAACCAAAACAAAACAAAAAAAAGCAGGAGGATAGTGGGAGGAAGCAGACCAGTGCAGAGGCAAAGGAATGGAGGGGAATGAAGGGAGAGGATCAACAAAAATGAACCGTGTATGAAAATGAAAAATGATACCCGTTAACCTTTTACGGTAACTTTTAAAAACTCACAAAATTACTGTCCCAGAAATGAAAAACCCTGGGTTATAGCAAACATGAATTTGTAAGAGCCAAGTAAATACAAGTTAGTACCTGAGTAAACTCTGGCTGTCTATCTGGTCTTGAACCTTCATCTCGATAACACCGGGCAACCTGAAAATACCTATAAATGAAAGCTAGAGTTAGCCTAGTCTTTATTTTAAATGATGCAAACATTTTTTCCCAAAGTTTTGGCAGTACAGGTTATGAAACAGATTAATAATGTCCTTAAGAGAAACTTTAGTTTTTCATTTTATTCGTGGTGCTAAGGCTCAAACTCAGGCCCTTGTGCATGCTAGGCAAGCACTCTACCATAAAGCTGTATCCCAGCCTCAGAAACTTTATGTTATTATGGTGAAATCTAATCAGAAACATAGTTGACCCAGGAGAGGGTAGTATTATATAGACAGTTTCAAAACACAACAACTTTGGATTCTTATATGTTAGACGGGCATGTGAAACAGTCCATGTTCCTTTAGATATGTACTGCTACAGCTGAAATACTGCTTTATGAACACACCGAGCTTTCCTGGGCTCTGCCATTCTAAACTCTCACCTTCACTTTCAGAAATGAAGTTCTTTCTGTCTCTCCAAGACTAACATATCTTCTTTTCTTTCTTTAAAAAAAAAAAAAAAAGTTTTATTTATTTATTTATTTACTATGTGTACAATGTTCTGCCTGCATGTATGCTTGCAGGCCAGAAGAGGGCACCAGATCTCATTATAGATGGTTGTGAGCCACCATGTGGTTGTGGGAATTGAACTCAGGACTTCTGGAAGAACAGTTAGCAGAAGTGCTCTTAACTGCTGAGCCACCTCTCCAGCCCCTCTTCTTTTCTTTTTAAAATTAATTTTGTGCATTTGTGTGTGGAGGTAAATGCAAGCCTGCAGAAGGCCACAGAGTCCAGAGGTGTCCGATCACCCTGGAGCTGGAGTTATAAATGGCTGTGAAGTCCCTGACCTGGGTCCTCTTCAAGAGCAGTACATGCTCTTAACCCTCAAGACATTTCTCCACCCTCATTACAAAGCTCACTATATTTTCCTAAAAATATAATTTCAAACAACTAGTATTTTATAAATTTTAATATACTTTCAATTTTTACTTTGGTTAGTTTCATAATTGTTTTTATTTATTATCCCATTTTATTTACTAGTCTTATTCACTTGAGATAACAACTTTATTTTTAATATCCTGTCAGTACTAGCTTTGTACCTAATGCCACTAATAAATCTTAAATAAATGATGACTACTACAATTTCAGGGACAAACAATTTCAACCCTCACATAAAGATTTAACCTCTTCAAATCATACAACTTAATTTTTTTTTACTATTATTGAGTGAGAGATGGAGTATGCAGGTGTAAGAGTGCACATGTGGAGGTCAGAGGACAACTTTGTGGGGTTCATTCTCTCCTTCCACCTATATGTGGGTTCCAGAGATTGAACTCGCATCTCCAGCCTTGTGTAGCAAGAAGATTTACCCACTGAGCCATCTCATCAGTCCTAGACCAAACAAGTTTTGTCCCTTCCCTCCCCCTTGATCTTTCTTCTTCCCTTTTTGGAGAAGTAATAGCATTAACAAAAACCAAAAAAGCTGGTTTACCTGTCTAAACCACCAACCATCAGAAGCTGCTTAAATTGCTGAGGACTTTGAGGGAGAGAATAAAACTTTCCAGGCTCCCTGGATGGTACTAAAAACTCTTTGGCACCCTTTAAAGAGAGAGAAGTGGCAGAGGGAGAGAAAAACATTATTAAAAAATAAACAAAAACCCAAGCCAAGTATAGCAAATACCTGCAATTCCAGCAGCACTTAGGAGACTGAGGTAGAGGAATAGTAAGTTCAAGGACACTTGACCCATATAGCAAGGCCCTGTCTCAATAAAAAAATAAAATAAAATAAAGCAAAACAAAAATCCTGAAAAAATTAACAACAAAATAAACTCAAGGTGTAAGTGACTAGTGCAAATTAATAGTTAAACACACCAGGAAATAAAGGAGTAAACTTCCCAATGACAGGCAGTTGTTATCCATCTTACAGTCCCTAAAACAGTTTGCATACAATAAAATTAATTATTAATTAATTAATTAATCAATCAATTTATAGATGGAGTCTCACTATATAGCTCTGGCTGGACTGGAACTCAGAGATTCACCTGCTTCTGTCTCTTGAGTACTGGAATTAAGACATGTGCCATGCCCAGCTACAATAAACTTTTTATTTTTATTTATTATTTGTGTATGTGTGTGTAGCATGTGGAATGGATGTAGGTGTGTGTGTGTGCACGCACAAGTGTATGTAGAGGTACAGGCTGTTTGAGAGCCGCATGACTTGGTACTGGAAATTGAATAGGATCTTCTGAAAGAGCAGCAAGTGCCCGGAAATGCTGAGCCATCTCTCTATCCCTAAAGTAAGCTTCAAATACTGCTGATATATACTAGTAATTAAGTGTGTGTATGCAAACAAAGTCTCAGTGTTATTATTAGAAGAACAAAGTTGTGCATCATTTGCTATGGAGGTAATTCTTAAATGCTTTTCTACATTAAACTGAAGGAATTTTTGTTTTGTTTTGAAGGACTTCAAACATGCTACACGAATACTATACCACTGAACTATATATGTAGTCCTTAACCTGTTTTTTTTTTTTTAAAAGTCTATAGATTGAATAGGAGTTTTTAAGTATCAGGGATTTTTTTTTGTTTTGTTGTTCTATTTTAATCTCAGTTCTTTTTTTCACAGGTTCTTACTATGAGGACACAGCAGGCCTCAGGGTTGTGACCCTTCCTGTCTTCTTCCCAGATGCTGATCTTACAGGCAAGCATCACCTCGCCTGCTTCCTTTTTTTCTTTTTTTTTCTTTTTTTTTTTTGGTTTTTTGAGACAGGGTTTCTCTGTTTAACAGCTCTGGCTGTCCTGGACTCGCTTTGTAGACCAGGCTGGCCTCGAACTCGCAAAGATCCGCCTGCCTCTGCCTCCCAAGTGCTGGGATTAAAGGCGTGCGACACCACCGCCCGGCTTCCTTTTTTTCTTAACACTGCATTTGTTATCCTCTTCAATTTCTTTCTTCAAGGACTTGAAGTTCTTGTCATACAGGTCTTTCACTTGCTTGGTTAGAGTTACCCCCGGGTATTTTACATTGTTTGTGGCTATTGTGAAGGGTGTTGTTTCCCTAATTTCTTTCTCAATCCATTTATCTTTTGTGTAAAGAAAGGCTACTGATATTTTAGAATTAATTTTGATTCCAGCCACCTTGGTGAAGGTGTTTATCAGCTGTAGGGAATTCTCTGTTGGAATTTTTGGGGTCACTTATGTATACTATCATATCATCTGCGAATAGGGATACTTTGACTTCTTCCTTTCCAATTTGTATCCCCTTGATCTCCTTTAGTTAACATAAATCCAGACACACTAAATCTAATAGAAGAGAAAGTGGGGAAAAGACTCAAACTCATTGGTACAGGCGACAACTTTCTGAACAGAATACCAATAGCTCAGGCTCTAAGACCAACAATAAAGAAATTGGACCTTAAGAAACGGAAAAGTTGGGCTGGAGAGGTGGCTCAGAGGTTAAGAGCACTGGCTGTTCTTCCCAAGGTCCTGAGTTCAATTCCCAGCAACCACATGGTGGCTCACAGCCATCTACATTGAGATCTGCCAGGGCATATATGTAGAGCAAATACTGTATACATAATAAATAAATAAATAATGTTTAAAAAAAAAAAAAGAAACGGAAAAGTTTCTGTAAGGCAAAGGACACTGTTGTTAGAACAAAATGGCAGCCTACATATTGGGAAAAGATCTTTACCAATCCCACATCTGACAGAGGGTTAATATCCAAAATTTACAAAGAGCTCAAGAAATTAAACACCAAGAAACCTAATAATCCAATCAAAAAATGGGGTTGAGAGCTAAACCAAGAATTTACAAAAGAAGAATCTCTAAAGGCCAAGAGACACTTGAAGAAATGCTCAACATCTTTAGTCATCAGGGAAATACAACTCAAAACAACTCTGAGATTCCATCTCACATCCGGCAGAATGGCTAAGATCAAAAACTCAAGTGACAGCACATGCTGGCAAGTATGTAGAGAAAGGGGAACACTCTTCCATTACTGGTGGGAGTGCAAACTCTATAACCTCTTTGGAAATTAGTTTGGTGATATTTCAGAAAACTGGGAATAGTTTTACCTCAACATCTACCCATACCACTCCTGGGCATATATCCAAAAGATTCTTCACCAACTGCAATGACATCGGCTCAACTACGTTCATAGCAGCTTTATTTTTAATAGTTAGAAATTGGAAACAACCCAGATGTCCTTCAACTGAAGAATGGATTAAAAAAAAAAAAAACTGGTACATTTACCCAATGGAATACTACTTAGCTATCAGAAACAAGGAAGTCATGCAATTTCAACCAAATGGTTAGAACTAGAAAACCTCATCCTGAGTGAGCTAACCCAGACCCAGAAAGATCCACATGGCATGTACTCACTTATAACTGGATTTTAGCCATATAGTACAGGATAACTATCCTACAACCAACAGACCCAAAGGAACAGGAACCTAGTATAACTATCCTATGAGAAATTCCACCCAGCAGCAGAACAAAGCAAAGGCTGAGACACACAGTCAAACATTAGGTGGAGCTCTAGGAGCCGTATATGAGAGGGAGAAGGAATAGAGAGGCAGGGAGGGGTCAAGATCAGCACATGAAGATCCACAGAACCAACCAATCTAGGCCCCTAGAGGCTTACAGAGTCTGAAATGTTAACCAAAATAAGAAGAAAAAAGCTTAAACTAGACCTAGACCCCCATATACAAATCTGTATGACAGGCAACTTTGTTGTTATACAAATCCCTTAGCAAGAGGGGGCAGTCTCAGTGATGGACTTTATTACCTATTAGTGGGACATTTTACCTTAGCTGAGCTGCATGTCAGGTCCCAGAGCAAGAGGAAGCTCTTAGTTCTCATGTGACTGAGGAACTGAGGGGGGCTGATATGTAGGGGGCCCCCTACACTGGGGGAGTAGAGCGTGAGACTGGGAGGGGGGAGGGAGGGGGTTGAGACCTAGATGTAACTTGAATTAATAAATAAATGTTAGGGCGGGGGGGGGGGGGGGGGGTGGTGGTGGCGGGGGCGGCGGCGGCGGTGGCGGCGGCGGCGACGCACGCCTTTAATCCCAGCACTTGGGAGGCAGAGGCAGGTGGATCTCTGTGAGCTGGAGGCCATCCTGGTCTACAAAGTGAGTCCAGGACAGCCAGGGCTGTTATACAGAGAAACCCTGTCTCGAAAAACCAAAAATAAATAAATAAATAAATGTTATAAAAAGGGGAAAAAAAAAAAACAAAAACAAAAACAAAAAATGCCCCCAAAACCACAGCATTTGTTTCCCTTATATCAAACCCCTGAGCCAACCATTTTCTGATGACTTCCTAAAAAAGTACAGGAAAAAGAATATAAAGGGAAGAAGAGCCACAGTGGGAACATGAGCAGTGGAGACAGACCCTTCACTGATGGAGAGAAAGAGATAGATCACCCTTAGGCAAAAGGCCCTAAGGCTTCAAGGGGACCAAGCCCAGACTGGCCCAGCAGAAGACTTGTTGTTCTAGAGTGGTTCCCGTCATAAGCAACGATGAGGCTCCCATAGTTCCCATTCCACCTGAGCCAGCCCCCAACCTTAGCAGTCCTAGCCTCAGTGTACTCAGCTGCAGCGACAATATTCCTGGAAAAGGTGCTGGCTTGAAAAGATGTGGCTAGTGACAAATGAGGTTAGGGAGGGTGGAACCTCCATGAGCTGAAGTGTGTCTTTGTCAGTGT
Organism: Lophiomys imhausi; assembly: GCA_907164525.1. NCBI lineage: Eukaryota > Metazoa > Chordata > Mammalia > Rodentia > Muridae > Lophiomys > Lophiomys imhausi. The sequence continues at coordinate 2,122,710 of CAJQZJ010033952.1, forward strand.
CCCTGACATTCTAGCACCTTTGCAGGCAGTGGTCAGCTTGATAGTTCAGAGACAGGGTGGAAGTGAACTTGGAGCAGGTTCAGGTGTTTTGGATGGAAGGGATTATAGCGGGACAGTTGCTTTTAGCAAAGATAGAGAGGCCTCACCTTCCCACCACTGCCTGGCTTAATTCTTTTTTTTTTTTTTTAAGATTTTATTTTCATGTTTTTGGTTGCGAGCCTTAGCTTTTAATGGCTTAGTCATCTCTTCAGACCATGATTTTATTTTAATTATGTATATATGCACCTGTCTGTGGGAATGTGTGTATAAATGCAATGTTTGCAGGCCAGAGAAATGTGTCTGATCCCCTGGAGCTGAATTTTAGTATATGCTTTTAACCACTCTAGCCCAGTTCACATAGTTCCTAATGAAAATGATTTTAATAAAACATTCATTAATGATTTGAAAGTGCAAAACTCATGGGAAAGAAAATTCATGCAGAATAAAAGTGTTCTGATTCAAAATGCAGGCTCACATACTTTTATCAATTCTTAATATAATCTAGTTAATATGAAGATCCTGATGGTAGTAATAAAAATAAATAAAAGTGGGCAAAGTGAATATAATGAAGTTATATATACTTTTATAATGAAGAGGATATCAATAGAAAAATGATAAGTAGCCGGGCGGTGGTGGCGCACGCCTTTAATTCCAGCACTTGGGAGGCAGAGGCAGGCGGATCTCTGTGAGTTCGAGACCAGCCTGGTCTACAAAAGTGAGACCAGGACAGCCAGAGCTGTTACACAGAGAAACCCTGTCTCAAAAAACCAAAAAAAAAAAAAAAAAAAAAAAAAGAAAAATGATAAGTAGTATACATACCCCTGGGGTCCTCTTAAACAATGTTGGGGTTTCTATATCTACAAACCCTAAGAAGAGAGAAAAATCAGCTAATACATAGGAATTTGCCAAGTATAATGCCAATAGTGAAGGACAAATCAGAGGTTCACTTTAATTAGGAAGATGTCTGAAGACATACTTAAGTTAGTTTCTACAAATATAAAAAAAGATAAGACTTTTAAAAACTGTAATTCTACTCATAAGGCTGATGCTTATGATAGGATATGATCCAAAATATCTGCTGACTTCATGTCTGCTGAGATGCTCTGATGTTCAACATGTTCTGCCAGTATAGCGTAATAAAATAAGAACAAGTCTTTAATCCCAGCCCTTGGGAGACAGAGGCAAGTGGATCTCAACGAGTTTGAGGCCAGCCTGGTCTACAGAGTGAGTTCCAGGATAGCCAGGGCTACACAAAGAAATCTCATCTCAAAAAACCAAAAAAATTAAAAAAAAAAGACGTAAGAACAAATACCAAGGATCATTCTAGTTTAACTCATGGGAAATTTCAGACCTCCCAACAAATGGTCTATAAAAATGATAAAGAATTATTCAAATTTGACTGGGCATTGTGGTATATACCTGTAACCCAGAATTCAAAAGGTTGAGGTGCTTGGAAGTTCAAGGTCAGCCTGAACTTATCTCAAATAAATACAAAAATAAATAAAAGCTGGGTGTAGTTGCTCATACCTGTAAGTCTAGTATCTGAGAGGCTGAGCCAGTGAGACTGTTTCAAGTTTAGTCTAGCCTGGGTTACACAATAAGGTCCTATACCCTGGACTGCAATAGAGAGACCTTGTCAAACAAAAGAGAAGTAGGAGAATTTAAACTGTTAGAGGAGGGGGTGGGAGCAGAGGAAGATAAACTTATGACATAGAAACAACCAAAGTCTGTTCTCAGTAGTGATGGAAATACTAAATACTATAATAGACATTATTACCTTTAAAGGAGCATGTCTGTGACCCACTAAACGACCAGTCTATCCACTGGCTGATTACACACTTTGGGAACACATGACCCAACGATGAAGAGACTATATAATAAAACAGAATGAATACTTAGGCTTCCCTTACCATGCAGATTACAGAGATATTCCCGCATTTTCATGACCATCTGTGACCTCAGCCTCAGGTTGTATTGCATTTGGGAGCTGCGCAGATCTAAGTACCGGTACTGCAAACGAAGAGCCTCTGATTTCTACACAAATAAAGATTTTTATTTTCAATATTTTTGAACATTAAAATTTAATTTTTTCCAATTGTAATTTCTTTCTTTTTTCAATTAAGTTTATGTATTGACTTTACATCCCAATCGTAGCCCCCTCCCTCCCCTTCTCTGGACCCTGCCCTCCACCCTACATTTAATTTTTTTAACTTACATTTACTTATTGGTGGGGGTGTGTGTGTGGGTGTGTGTGAGTCTGTGCACATGAGTGCAAGTGCCCTTGGAGCCACAGGCATCCCCAGGAGCTGGAGTTACAGGCAATTGTAAGGCACCTGATACACTTAGTAGGAACCAAACTCAGGTCGTTTTGTTTTGTTTTGTTTTTTGGTTTTTCAAGACAGGGTTTCTCTGTGTAGCCCTGGCTGACCTGGACTTACTTTGTAGACCAAGCTGGCCTTGAACTCATAGAGATCTGCCTTCCTCTGCCTCTTGAGTATTAAAGGTGAGTGCCACCATGCCCGGCTAGGTCTTTTGTAAGAGCAATGCATGTTCTTTACCACTGAATCATCTGTTCAGTTTAGGGTTGTTTATTTTCAAGGCTATAAATCCTTGCATTCATCTTTGTGCTGAGAACTTAAAAAAAAAAAAGTCCTTTAATGTGGATAGCTCAATTCTTTTATACCAGAAATAGAAATATTAAGAAATGCCTCTAACTTCTTTTTCTGAATGTTTATCTTAGGAAATTTATATTCTTTCTATAATAAGGTTAACTTTGTAATTATATTGGCTTTTGCAATGAACTTAAATATAAGACTTAGTGGTCATATAATTAAACAATCTCTTAATAGGGCTAGGGAAATCACTCATTTGGTGTTTAGTTCCACTTCCTGTGACAAAAGCAACTGAAGGGAGAAAGGGTTAGTTTGGCTCCAATTGTAGGTCACAGCCCATTTCTGCAGGAAGTCAAGGCAGCAAGGAATTTACAGCAGCTGGTCACATCACAGTCACAGTCAAGAGCAGAGAGCAAGGAATTAATGCATACATACATGCCAGTGCTTAGCTGACTCCTTTCATTCAGTCCAAGGCCCAGCACATGAAATGTTGTCGCCTACATTCAGGACTCATTTTCCCACACCAATTCATTCAATTCAGAAAATTTCCCTCAGGCTGGGGGTGGTGGTGCACGCCTTTAATCCCAGCACTCGGGAGGTAGAGGCAGGCGGATCTCTGTGAGTTGGAGGCCAGCCTGGTCTACAGAGTGAGTCCAGAACAGCCAAAGATACACAGAGAAACCCCGTTTCGAAAAACAAAAAAAAACCCCTCACTGGGTGATGCTGGTGCACACCTTTAATCCCTGCACGTGGAAGGCAGAGGGAGGCAGATCTCTGTGAGTTTGAGGACAGTCTGTTCTACACAGCGAGTCCAGGACAGCCAAGGTTGGTTACACAGAAAGACCCTGTCTCAAAAAACAAAACCAAATACATCCTCCCCCTCACCCCTGGGCAAAAGAAACTTTCCTGAAATAATGCCCACAGTCCAATCTAATCCAGACAACCCCTCATTGAGACTCCTTTCCCATGTGACTCTAGGTTGTGGCAAGCTGACTTAAAGCCAACCATCACGGTTGGTAAAGTGCTTGTCCAGTGAGAAGCAGCAGCTGAGTTCAATGCTCAGGATCTAGGCCAAAGTTGAGTGTGGTAGTGCACACCTGTTGTTCTAACACAAGGCAGGTGCAGACAGGCAGATCCTAAGGTTTGCTGGCCACCCAGTCTATTCTACTTGGTGAGTTCCAGGACACTGAGAAACCCTGTCTTCAACAAATCCTGAGGAGTCATACTCAAGGTTTTCCTCTGGCTTCCGCATGTACACATATGTGCACATGCACACACACACAAATGTGTTAATAGATTGGGTTAAAAATTAGGTATATATGCCAGGCATAGTGGCACATGCCTTTAATCCCAGCACTTGGGAGGCAGAGGCAGGCGGATCTTTGTGAGTTTGAGGCTAGCCTGGTCTACAGAATAAATTCCAGGACAGCTAGAGCTACATAGCTAAACAACAACACAAAACGAAAAAATTTAGGTATGTACAAGTCTATAATTGTGACAAAGTTAAAAATTATCTGGGTAAGGGGCTAGAGAGATGGCTCAGGGGTTAATAACACTGCCTGTTCTTCCAGAGGACCTGGGTTCAATTTTCAGAACCCACATGGCAGCTCACAACTGTCTGTAACTCCAGTTCAGGGGATCTGACATCCTCACACAGATAAACTTGGAGGCAAAACACCAATGCACATAAAAAAACATAAAATATTTTTTTAAATTATCTGGATTTTTTTTCCTTTATTTATTTTTAAATCTGGGTATACTTAATCATTGCTGGCTACGTCCATCAAGCTCTGAAAATTCTGGCAAAGATGATCCTAAATCCATAATTCCATGGTTGGTAAGTTAAAAATTGCTCTAAGCACACATTTTTATTACTGTTAGGAGTTTCAACTTCATAGGAAAATGAATCCCCTATGCAACTTTGCCATTTCCAAGCTTATGTAAATTTCCTTTCAACACTTTAAACAATAGCAATGGAAATTCTTAAAGACAGAATCACATTTCAACCTGTCTGCACCCCAAGAACATAATAAGTTGTCAGTATTGTACTGTAGAATAATTGTTATACAATACTCATTTCATAGAAGGTAAACATTTTCTTTAAAAATTCTGATACTTTTCGATCACTTTCTAGATACTGGATTTCTTTAATGAGACGCCCTCACCTTTACAAAGTCCTTAATTTCAAAGGGCAGCTTCTTGCAGTCATTCAGGAGCTCAGCTGTTTTAACTTTGATTTCAATCTCACCCGTTGGCATTTTCTATTAAAAAAAAAAACCAAAAACCCCAAAGAAACCTATTTTAGAAAGTCATTTTTCTATGTATGCAATACAAATTTGTAAAACACATGCACTTATATACCTATGTAAACTGGGTCAAGCTACAGTGTAGATTATAATAAGCATCTATATAATTTTTAGATTATTATTTACATCTGTGGCTATAAGATCATATGTCAGCAAATATTATGTACTTGTCAAGGTCGACAGATGTCTTTTTGTACACACTTATATGGGTGTGCTGACATCTGTCAGTTCATTTGCAGAACTTAGGAACTTCAATGCTAAGTGTCCACAAGGGACTCAATCTATGTTGTCTTTTTTTTTTTTTTTGAGACAGGCCTGTGTTGCCCTAGCTGTCTTGGAATCACTTTGTAGACCAGGCTGGCCTTGAATTCACAGAGATTCGCCTGCCACTGCCTCCCAAGTGCTGGGATTAAAGCTGTGCACCACCATCCCCAGAAATTACAGACAGCTGTGAACTACCATGTGGGTGCTGGGATTTGAACCCAGGTCCTTTGGAAGAATAGCCAGTGTTCTTAACCCCTGAGCCATCCCTCCAGCCCCCAATCCATGTTGTTGATGTATGCGCAGACACTGCAAATGCACAAAGGCAGACTTCCCATTTCCTAGACACTAACTGGGTTCTCTTGTCCTGGAGGCCGGGAGATCACTGTCCCAGACACTTTCACCACAGATTCCACAGGGGCGTCACATAAAATCTTCCTCACAGACGAAGCTGACTGCAAAATAAAGGGTGGGAGCAGTCCCAAGAATAAATGAACTTACAGAAATCTTCAGTAAGTTTGTAGGTTAGAAAAACCATATTCACAGCTTACTTGCTGTAATATTGGAGCTGTCTTGATGTTATTACAAGATTTGGCAAATCCCATTGCCACTTTGGCTCTATATAATACAGCCAGTAAGATCACCAAGAATCCTCCCCTCCTCCTTTCTTTTGTCAGGGCCTCACTATATAGTTCACACTGGCCTTGAACTCTCAGCATTCCTGCCTCGGCTTCCCGAGTGCTGGGATTGTGGATGTGCACCAGATATTTTTAATTTTTATTTATTTATTTATTTTTGAGACAGAGTTTTACGATGTAGCTCTGGCTGTCCTGAAACTCATTATGAAGACCAGTCAGTCTGGCCTCGAACTCAAGAGATCCTTCTGCTTCTGCCTAAATGCTGGAATTAACGGCATGCGTCACTATGCCCAGCTTGCCAGCTACGTTTTCTTTTGAGACAGATTCAAAGTTGCCAGGCTGGCTTGACTTAGTGTGTGTGTTTGAATGCATATCTGTGCATGTGGTCTAGTCTACATATGGATGTCGGAGGACAACTTGTAGGAGTTGCTTCTCTCCTTCCACATGGATCCTGGAGACTACCATCAGGTTGTCTGCAAGAACTTTTACCCACTGGGCCACCTCCACAGCCCTAATCACTTTGGCATACTTTCAGGAATATGTGTGTGTGCCTGAGCATATATATCTATATATGTTTCAGATAGGGTCTCATGTCGTCCAGGCTGAAGCTGGCCTTGAATTCCTGATACTTTTGCATGTGCTTCCCACTGATGAGTTTACAGGTGTATGCTTCCGTGTCTGGCTTATATTTTCTTTGAAAATTATTTTGAGGTTATGCTTTCTTTTCTATAAATTTCATCTTTACATTCTGGGTCCTTTACTGATTTTTTTTGTAGCTAATTGATTTATTACATTTATTTTGTATGTTGTGTGCACACACAGGCACTCACATGAGTGTACCATGCACACATGTGGAAGTCAGAAGACAACTTGTGGGAGTTGGTTTTCTCCTTCTACCATGTGGGTTCTGAACTCAGGTTGTCAGTCTTGGTGGCAGGCACCTTTAGCCTCTGGCCCTCACCTCCCCTTTTTGTATAGTTTTTTACATACTAGAAAAATTAACCTTTTGTCTATGATATTAGCTGTTTTCCTGAATGTATATGGGTATAACACATACATGACTGGTGTCCTTGAAAGCCAGTGAGAACATTGGATTCCCTGGAACTAGAGTTACAGATGGCTGTGAGCCACCATGTGAGTGCTGGGACTTGAACCCTGGTCCTTAACAAGAGCAGCAGGTGCTCTTAGCAGATCGAGCATCTCTCTGGTTCCTCAGTTTATCACATATTAATGTTGTATATAATAGTTTTCAATTTTTATTAACAATTAAATACTGAAATTAAAATTTCCAAACATGCTGATCAAACTACTTAGCTTACACTACTATCTTATCAAAGAAGCTTTTAGATGACGGTAGAAAACCTTTTATTACCTCATCTTGGGGAATGATAATTTGAACAAGGCCGTGACAGTCTCTTAGGACCAAGAAGGTGTTTTGCCTAAATAATGGGAAAAAAAGAATAGTTTAGGATAAAGTCTCTCAGTTAAACATTTAAAGACAAAACCAGTAATAAAAAAAATCCATGTAATTTTCCCCATTTTTATGAATATGTACTTTCATAAGCTATATTCATGTAATTATGTTACACCTTTTTTTTTTAAGAGAAGGATCTGGCCTTGTTGCAGCATATTGTTGACACAGTAACAAACTAGCAGGTTCAGGATAAGATTCTTGCCAAGCCAGTTAATGTTTGTACTGAGCTTGCTGAACACTCTAAGAGCCAAGGTAATTTATTTTATGTGACAAACATCTACCCACATTTTGGACTTTTTCAGTTTGAGTTAATGTGCTAATATGCTTTGGAACATAAGAGATGGATGACAACAAGAACAACAAATGGGTTTTGAACCTAAGGAATCACTGCTAATGTCTTTAAGCTTTTTTCTTTACTTAAATTTTGAATAACGTAAGCTCTTTCTCTCATGCTATTGCTGTTTCACAGCTGGCTTGGAGAATTCTAGTCTATTCCCAGTTATTGGTTATTCAAAGTTAGCTCAAGATTATTTCAGTCTTCTGGCAGATCAGGGTTTATCACTGCACCCTTCAACAGAGGGCAGTGGTACTGCTGAGAGTGACGTTATTAGAATTTGTCCAAACAGAACAGAAAATGCAGTGAACTCTGAGAAACTACAAAAGTGGCATAATATAATTCTCTGACTGGATAAAAATTAGTAAAGGTTGGAATTGTTTGGGAAAACAACCTCCATGTATTCCTAAACCATTTGCTTCAGTTTACCTTCGGTACTGAATCCATCCACAGAGGGTGACTTCTTGGCCTAAGTGGGAAGAACACAATTCTCCACATGTGTTGGTCCGAGCAACAAAGCTACTGAACTCTTAAAAAGAAAAAAGAAAAAATTTAAAAGGCAAGAGTAAGAATATTTATAGTTTGTTAACAAATATTCTCCATAATTGTTTCAGGTCAATGGGTGAAGTTAACAAAAATTAAAAAAATTTTATTTGTGTATGTGTGTGTGTGTGTGTACCCACATGTGTGGGGCCCCATGTGCCATGGTGCACCTGTGGAGGTCAGAGGACAACTTGTTGGATTCTGTTCTCTCTCTTCTTCCATCCACAGTGTGGGTCTTGGGAATGAACTCTTCTGGTCCTCAGGCTTGGCAGCAAACGCCTGAACCCACTAAACCATCTTACTGGCCTGATGAGGTTTATAAAATAGGCAGAACATACAATTTCCCTATTGTGTTTACCTGCAAAAGTGTCAAAGCCTAGCAAATTAACTGCCCCAAAGTAAAATTCTGAATTGTTTAGAAATCTAAACTTTTACATGATAAAGCACTTTCGTGGACCTAAAAATCATAATTGTCAAATGCTAAATATTTCTTTGCTAAGTTAAATATCTTACAATTTGACAGTGCAGTTTTTAGCTTCAGTAAAAATCTAGTTTATATCATTTGTACATCAGTAAACCATTAAAAGTGAAAAGATTTATTTTTTAGTTTCTTAGTTTTTCTATGAACAGTATCAACTAAACACAGACTGTCCTCTCTACATCCTTTTTGTAACCAAGGGGAGGGGGGAAATCCTTAATTATAAGTAATCAAAAGAATGAATGATCTGCTATTAAAATGCAGTTAAGATTGGCGAAACAAGCTGTCAAAAACGGGTGGAAGCTCGTCGCTGCTTTCACCTGGAATTCTTTGTGAACTCAACGCCAGACTTCTGGAGAGAGAACCCCAGATTGGCTGGGTGGTCTTTTCGATGGGTCTGGATAAACCCCTGCATAAACGACTTAACCAAGAACTAAGATACATGTTGAAGTTCCAGGATCGCGAGAGACAATCACGAATCACACGCTGCAGGTGTCCTGGTGCTCAAAATTCGTTTTCCGGATTACCTGGGAACCTTTAAAATTTTAGTTCTCACTCAAATGCATCCGGACCCTCCTCCGCAGAACGTTCAAGTATTTACAAAGCAGATTAATCTGTAAGGTCTCTAGGGCCCTTGGGTGAGTGATGCATCCTTCAGTGCATCAGTGCCCACTTAAATTAAACAAGGCTGCGGCGGAAGACACCAAAAGATCCCAAACAGCAGCGCTAGCGCGACCCCAGCGGGAAGGCCGGCCACCAGGCGCGCGCCCTTCCTTTATTTCCACGTTTTCTCGAAGGTGACCAGGTTATGTATAAACAGAAAAATAAGGAGGTGCGGTCTCGTGTTTCAAATCTCCCAAACCTGGCGCCAGTCTTGAATTTTCCAGAGAGGAGAAGGCGAGCAAATCCAAAATGCTCCGAGATTCGAACCCAGTAGCCAGACTCTCTGACGCCCTGAGAGCGACAAAGATTACGTTAGGCATTCGGCCAATCAGAGCGGGGGCACCTTCGCCATGTTCATATGGGCGGAAGTATGCGAGAAAGCGTCGCACCGGTTGTAAAACAGAACAGCAACGCGGCTCAACTGGGAATTCTGGGCTACCGATGAAAGTCACCAAGCCGTACCCTCAGTTAAAATGGCGACTCCGCCGCTAATTTACGTGGAATTGGCGGGCGACAGGAAAGGCTTTCCGCGTCGGCCGCGGGGCAAGTCGGGAAATGATTTTAAATTGAGGAGGGCGTGGCGAATGTGGAGTTGCTCTTCCCGGGATGGAGGTTTCAAGTCTACCTTTGATCACAGGAGAGCTCGGGTGAACTGTCTTTTTGAGGACGCCTTGTCTTTCGTAGGCAAACGCCATCTTCGGAGGAGTGAAGGTCGCAGAGCCTGGCTGCTAGGGAAGCGGAACTGTCTCTCCCAGGGTGAAGTCTCAGGCGTTGCCGGCGTGTGTTTCCTCCCTGGGCTCCTGATGTCTCTTCTGAACTCCCCAAGGATTGTTTCGGTTCTCTCTTAGCAGTCATTTTGGCCGCTTTCTTTTTTTTTCCTAAAAACAAAACGAAACAAAACAAAAAACCCTTTCGTCAGACTTGAAGAATGATTCGTGAATCCGGAATGGATGACAGCGTCATGACGACTTGTCTTTGGTAAGAGGTTTTGTTGTCCTGGACTGTTGTGTGGCCATCGTGTTTGCAATGCTTTTGTGTGTTTAGATTGGTGCTGATTGGGCATAAAATAATATGCAACAGATAGGGACAAACTGAAGTTAACGTTCAGGTGAGCGTTGGTATTGGGTCAGTCGGTTGACTTTTGAGGCAATATTGCAGTGATTAATTAGTATGGGGCTCTTTCGTCATAGACTAACCACAAGAGAAACAACTGAGTTTTAGTTGTGTGTTGTGAATCAAGTACAAGAGAATTTGGTAAGAGATGTAGTTTTGTTGATATTAGAAAGCTGCTGAGAGGGTGAGTCTTGGGAAATATTTAGTTTACCTAATGGACTAATTTGAGGCGTGAACGAAACAGTAGTACCAGCTATGTTCCAGCACTACGCAGGACACTGTCACTCGCTATAAACAAAAACACTCTCAAATAAAAGGAGAATATTCATTGAAGGCTTAATGTTCGTTAAGTGCTTACAAACATGCCTGGAAAATAATGAATGCTTAGCAATCATTGTACCAATTAGCATACTTTAAAGAAACATTCTGTATAAACAGAACTTATTAAAACTCATGTGTAAATAGTAAACAAGTGGCGAGGAGAGTGGGAGAAGGTGGTGGCACAGCAGGAAGACGCTGCTCTCTGAAGTAAAGTAAATTTCAACTGATTGAACATTCTTAACAGAATCAAGAGTTAGGTAAGTGGCACCTTCATTGCTGCTGTGGGCAAGAAGAAGAACTTGTAGAGTCAAAAATAATAAAAAAGCTAGGAGCTCTACCAGACACAAGACTGCTGTGATGAGAATGCCAAGGATGTCTCTAAAGACAAAGAAGCCACGCAGAAGCCGGACTGGGACCTCCACAGGCATAAGATTTAAAGGAGTTGCGGTTTTTCCTGGTAGCACAGCTGCAGTCCTGCCTGACCCTCAGCTGCAAATCAAGTTCTCTCTGTAAGTCCTGGAAGCAGGCAGGACGAGAAGTGGTTCTTCTAATCCAAACCATCTGAAAACAATGAGAGGGCAGGGGCAAGACAGGGCTCTTAATTTAAACCCACTGAAGTGCTGCACATGGAAGTACTTCATACCTATGGGAAAATGAAAAATGCCTATTTAAATGTCGCATCCTTATCTGTGGTGTTTTTTTATTTTTACTTTTTTAACATTTCTTTGTTTTGTTTTTGTTTTTTTCGAGACAGGACTTGCTTTGTAGATCAGGCTGGCCTTGAACTCACAGTGATCCGCCTGCCTCTGCCTCCCGAGCGCTGGGATTAAAGGCGTGCGCCACCATGTCTGACTTTTTTAACATTTCTATGTGTGTGTGTGTCCATGTACTATGGCACTGGTATGTTGGTCAGAGGACAACTTGCAAAAGTCAGTTCTCTTCTACTGTATGTCCAAGAATCGAACTCATTAGTCTGGTTTGGCTGCAAGTTTCTTTACTGCCTGAGCCATCTCACCAGCCCTGGAGTTTTGAGGATCCAGATAAAGCTGAGAAGGTGCAAAAGCCCACAGAGGAGGAATTAATGGCAGGAGATTTCTGTTCCCCTAACATAGACAACTGGCTCTTCCAGGTGATTTACCCTCCATATAGAATGTTGTCCCGCTGTCCTCTGGTGCACTACTCCTGTGGAGGAGGAAATGCTATGCCCCCTGAGGCATGTTTGCTGGTCATCTTGCTTTCCAAACTATCGTCATCACAGAAGCCACTCTATTCTCTATTCCCCCTTCAATATATCTATTGGCAACTGAACTCTCTTTACTTTATATCCCCTTTGCTCAGTTTTGTCTGGCTGAAGGAGGGTTGGTAGGAAAGGAAATCCCTTACCCAGGCAGGCAGGTTTGGAAGGCAGCAGTTGAAGCATTTCCTCTGCAGGTCAAGTTCTGGCTACAGTGTAAAGATGCCCTCCAGTCTTCTGGCTAGACAACTCACATCTTTCTGGCTACTGGGGGTGTTAAGTGGCAAACCAGCAGGGGAGAGCCGTGCTCCAGCCTGGAAACATGGTTTTCTTTTTTGCTGGTGATCTGGGGCCAAACTAATGACTAGTCATTCTGTTGCTGTGGCTTTGCAGCCTCCTTCAGGATAGGGGAGCAAGCTGTGATGTAGCTGCCTTTCCTCTTAGGACTGGCCTTTGCTCCCATGAATCTTCCAGTCTCCAGGGACTCTGGAAGAGAGCCATCCACCCACCATGCCGTTATCTTAAATGTTGACTTTTCATGTGCTCATATAAACTCACCTCATGTCTTCCCTCACTTTTTGAAATTGGTAAACCAGATTAGAGACAGCTCTTGAATTCATGAAGCTTCGGTTGTGCCCATCATTCAGGGTGATCTTGCAAGTCTCCTTTGCAACATATATATATTACATTATTTGACTTATTCTAGAGCTCATATTGTAAAATTTCTTGTTTCAGTATTTCTCTTCATAGCATCAGAATAGTGGCCAAGACAGGAAATAGGATGTGTGGAAAAATGGGGAGTGGGAAGGAAAGAATAAGAAGTACTTGTAGAGCAATTTACATGAATTAACTTTTTAGAGATTAGAATTCTAGTTAATTTTTTTTTTTTAATGCAGACCATGGATCCTTATGATTCGAGAGGATCGACTTCTAGACGAAGGACCTCTAAAGATTACTTTGTAGGTGCCACCCCTTTGCAGAAACGACTGGAATTGGTCAAGAGGCACAGTTCATTTTTTCCCAGTCCATCTCGAAGGAAAATTCCCCAATGTTCACAGTTGCAGGTATGATTTGTATCCCTTTTTTTTTTGGTTTTTCAAGACAGGATTTCTTTGTGTAGCCTTGGCTGTCCTGGACGCGATTTGTAGCCGAGGCTGGCCTTGAACTCACAGAGATCTGCCTACGTCTGCCTCCCTAGTGCTGGTATTAAAGGCATGCGCCACCACACCCAGCTTGATTTGTATCCCTTTGCTATAGATAGTCAGTGATGGAAAACATGAATAAGAATACATCAGCTTACAAAGCTATAAGACTTTTAGTATCTTAACCTCTCAACTAATAGGCAAATGAGGAATAGCTAAGTAAATAATTTCATTTTAACCACAGTATCTTTTGTTTCTCCTAATCACCTTTAATCCACATCATTTCTTCAATATTTTTCTTTTATGACATTGGCATTTTCGAAGAATACAGACTCATACTGTTTGATTGGAATATTCCTTGTTTTTGTATGATGTCTCTCAATGATTGAAATCTCTCAATGATTTGTATTGTCTATCAGGTTGCATAGGTTCTGTTGTGTTCTTTTGTGTCTTCTTCAATGTAGCCTTCTCCTCATGTCTGTGGTGTATGTCTAGTGCCTTTTGGTAGAGGAGACAAGTTTGCTTCTTATGTTTTTTGCAGAATTGCTAGTGCTGGTACTGAAAGTAATAGTTCTTAGCCAGAAAGCTACTGGGGGTTTAATGCAGGGCCTTGCATGTTAAGCTTAGATCTACCACTGAATTATGTTCCCAACCTAAGAGACTTTATTTGTTCACTCATTCTTTCTGCTGAGCTGAGATTACATATGTGTGTCTACATGACTTTGAAGTGTATAGTGTTTGCCTGCATGTAAGTACGTGTATCACACATGTACCTGAGGAGGTTAGAAGAGGGCACTGGATTCCCTAGAATTGGAGTGACATGATTGTGAACCATTATGGGGATGCTGAGCTCATTTGTTTCTGGATAGAGCTTTGTTTGTTTTTTTGAGACAGGATTTCTCTGTGTATCCTTGACTGCCCTGGAATCACTTTGTAGACCAGGCTAGCCTTGAACTCACAGAGATCTCCCTGCCTCTGCCTCCCAGCTAAAGGCATGCGCCACCACACCTGGCAATTACAGACAGCTGTGAACTGCCATGTGGGTGCTGAGATTTGAACCTGGGTACTTTTGAAGAACAGTCAATGCTCTTAACCACTGAGCCATCTCTCCAGCCCCCTATGGGGATGCTGAGAACCAAACCCAAGTCCTCTGCCATTTCTCCAACCCCTCTGAGATATTTTATATAAAGATAGAAATGTCTAGTTCAGTGCTTTTTATTTTTATAATTTCCCTGTATATTTAAGAAGAAAAAGTATGTGGTTCAAAGAATGCTGTAGCTATAACATTGTTCTCAAATCTCTTTCTCTGTCTCTCTTTCTCTCTTTCTCTCTTTCTCTCTCTCTCTCTCTCTCTCTCTCTCTCTCTCTCTCTCTCACACACACACACACACACACACACACACACACACACACACAATTATGAGACCATGTCAGAAAATGTGGACTTTAGAAGTTCCTCAGGAGGAAGCTAAGAGCTTTTAAACTGTCAGTATTTTTATACTCTTATTAACCCCTCAGCTAATGAATAAGTGAGGAATAGTTCATTTAATTAATTTCAATACTGCTATGGAGCCAATACAAATAAAGCTTTTTTTCTGTTTGTTTACTTTCATTTTTTGTATTTTTGAGACAGAATATTGCTATACAAGCCTGTTAGCTTAGAACTCACTGTGTATACTGGACCAGTTTGGCCTTGAACTTGTGGGCAGTCTCTGCCTGCCTCAGAAAAGCTGGGGTTACAGTCTTACACCACCATGCCTGGCTAACCTGTGTCATGTGCATATATATATGTTACACTTCTTTTTCTTCTTCCCCAGCCTGATCCTATTCCTCCTCCCAAATAGTTTTCCTTCCTGCTTTCCTGTTCTCATCCTTACCCTTATGAGCTCCTCCTTTCTTCTTATGGTCCCTTTTCTGCTTTCATGACTACACACACACACACACACACACACACACACACACACACACATATAAATTCTGAATATTGGAGAAAACATGAGGTACTTGTCTTTGAGTGTGGCTTACTTTACCTAACATAACAATCTCTAATTCTACCCATTTTCTTGCAAATGTCATGGCTTCTTTTTTCTTTACAGCTTAAAAATTTTTTCATTGTGTATGTCTACCATATTTTCGATTTTTTTTTGAGACAGGCTCTCCCTTCAGAGCCTTGGCTCTGTATTTATAGTAGAACATAAATGTTCATCTATGAAATGTCTATTGAAATCCTGTAAAATACCATTGTTTTATGTTCTAGCAGCTAGAGTAAGTGAAATAGACAAAACTCTGTCCCCAGCAAGCATATACTCCGATTGGAAAGGAAGACAAAAAAGAAATAAGACACATATATTCAAATCATTGTAAGTGCTATGAAGAAAAATAAAATGGTTAGGAGATAGTGACAGACTTGGAGTGATGCATTTACTTTCGAGTGACCTCTTAGATAAGAACTAAGGAGAGATCTGAGTAAAGTCATGGGAAGAACTTCCCACTCAGGAAGGGAGGGCAAAGGCAGAGGACCATTTAGTGACCTGTAAAGTCCTGCAAACTCCATTTGAGATTAATCTTAGGAACAGAAGATCATATACCAATTAGTAGATTTATATATAAATTGGTATGATTGAAACCTTACCTATGTTTGTCTTGATTTTTTTTTTTGTTTTAGGAAGACATTGATCCTCAGAAGGTTGCATTTCTCCTCCACAAACAGTGGACTGTATATAGTTTAACTCCCCTGTATAAATTCTCCTATACTAATCTTAAAGAGTATTCTAGACTTTTAAGTGCATTTATTGTTGCTGAAAAGCAAAAAGGACTTGCTGTGGAAGTGGGAGAAGACTTCAACCTCAAAGTGATTTTCTCCACCCTACTTGGAGTAAAAGGAACACACAGAGACCCTGAAGCATTTCTTGTCCAGGTATAGTAGTATATACGCAGTGTCTGCTTCATAGAGGGAAAAAAAAAATCTGTGTTTTGTTGGTTTGAAACTGAAATTATCATATTTCTTATTGCTTGTATTTTTTAAATTTAAAATTTTTTATTACATTTATGTATTTATTTAATTTTATGTGTTTATATATGTGTATTTGAGTGTCACAGTGTGCTTATGGAATTTGGAGATCCAACTGGGATTGGTTCTCTCTAATGTAGAGCCTGGAAATAAAATTCATATTGTTAGGGATAGCACCAAGTGCCTTAATTTGCTGAGCCATCTTGCTGGCTCAAAGCTTGTGAGATTTTTTTTTAAATCTTATTTTATTATTTATTTACTTATTTATTTGGTTTTTGTCAAGACAAGGTTTCTCTGTGTAGCTCTGGCTGTCCTGGAACTCCCTCTGTAGACCAGGCTGGCCTCAAACTCAGAGATCTACCTGCCTCTGTCTTCCATGTACTGGGATTAAAAAGCATGCTCCACCAACACCCAGCTCTTATTTTATAATAATTAAATATATTTAACTTAATTTTTGTTTTCCTACATGTGTCGTAATTTTTTTTATAGACGCAATATGGTATTGACTGTGTATTAAAAAACACAGAAGTATAAAAGAAATTTCAGAAACTTGTGTTGGCTGGCAAGATGACTCAGAAGGTCAAGGCACTTGGGCAAACCTGGTGGTCTGAATTTGATACCTAGAACCAAAGATGGAAGGAAAGAACCAATTCCACAAAGATGTTCCCTGACCTTACATTTCATTTTGGCACACATTGTCCCCCAACCATGTGCTCACATACACACAATAATAATTTTTTTGTTTTTTTTTTTTTTGGTTTTTTTTTCAAGACAGGGTTTCTCTGAATATCTCTGGCTGTCCTGGACTCGCTTTGTAGACCAGGCTGGCCTCGAACTCACAAAGATCCGCCTGCCTCTGCCTCCCAAGTGCTGGGATTAAAGGCGTGCGCCACCACCGCCCGGCCTACACAATAATAATTTAAAAAAAATTATTTTTATTTATGTACATTCGTATTTTGACTGCATGTATGTCTGTGTGAGGGTGTCAGATCCTCTGGAACAGGAGTTACAGGCAGTTGTGAGCTGCCATATGGGTGCTGGGAATTGAACCTGGGTCCTCTGGAAGAATAGCCAGTGTTCTTAACCACTGAGCCATCTCTCCAGCCCACAATAATAATTTTTTAAAAATCAGAATTTAACATTTTGATATTCATCTGTTTATCTGAATCAAAACAGGTTTTTTTTTGTTTTTTTTTTTTTAAGATTTATTATGTATACAGTATTCTGCCTGCATGTATGCATGTACTCCAGAAGAGGGCACCAGGTCTCATTGTAGATGGTTATGACCAACTCATGACCTTTAGAAGAACAGCCATCTGTCCAGCCCCAAAATAGTCTTAAAATTGGGATTTTACTGTCTATACTTTGTATTACAGCAAGTTGGCTAATCAGTGTTGTAGACAATACTCTTAATTAGGAATTCTACATTTTTGTAGATATAGCTGTATGTTATAGTTTATTTTTTATTGTGATAAAACACTGACCAAAAGCAAGTTGCGGAGGAAAGTGTTTATAAATTGGCTTACACTTCCATGTCACAGTCCATGAGAGAAACCAAGGCAGGTTCTCAGGCAGAGACAAAAGGAACACTGCTTACTGACATTCTTCCCATGGCTTGCTTAATTTGCCTTTTTACACAATCCAGGCCTACCTGCCGAGTGTGGTACTGCCCGCAGTGAGCTGGGCAATCTCACATTAATCATTAATCAAGAAGATGTACCACAGACTTGTCTATGAGGCCAATCTGGTGTAGAAACTCCTCAATTGATGTTCGCTCTACCCAGATGACTGTAGTTGTGTTAAGGTGACTACAAACTAACCAGTACACTATAATTCAGTGGATTTTTTTACGTTTTAGTTCCTAGAAGCAAAATGTTAGTGAAATTCTGTGCATTATGTCATTCCATGTGGTACATGATGCCATGTTACTCACAGGAATGTAGTTTTTATATCTCTTCCAATAAGTAGTATGTTGTTTTTTTTTTTTAACAAAGTTAAAATAAAAATGGTTGATTTTATTTAATCTTGTTTACAATAAACAGAAATCTCTTGGATTAAAGGTATGTGCTAGGGCTGAGCCACACCACAACTAGAAACAAATTTTTCCAGGACACAATCTCGGGGTTCTCAGTGTGGTGAAATATCCTGCAACAGCAGTGCATGAAAGTAGTAAGTCTATCTTTCAGTTGGTTAAGAGATTAGCTTTTGTTTTTCAGATAGGGTCTCATTGTGGTCCTAGCTGGCTAACCTGGAACTTGCTCTGTTGACTAGAAGGTGCTTGAACTCACACAGATCCTCCTACCTCTACCTCTTGAGTGTAGGACTAAAAATGTGTACTGCCACACTCTGCCATATTAACTAATCTTTTTTTCCCCTCATTTTTTCTTCTTCTTCTTTTTTTTTTTTTTTTTTTTTTTTGATACAGGGTCTTACTCTGTAGCCCTGGCTGGTATAGAACTCACAGAGATCTGACTGTCTCTGCCTTCCAATTGCTGGGATTAAAAGCTTGTGTGACTGTGCTCAGTGCAGATTAGCTAATCTTAGTCTTTGAAAAAAGAAATTAGGCTGGGTGTGGTGGTGCATGCCTTTAGTCCCAGCACTCGGGAAGCAGAGGCAGGTGAATCTCTGTGAGTTCAAGGCCAGCCTGGTCTACAAAGTGAGTTCCGGGATAGCCTGGGCTACACAGAGAAACCCTGTCTGGAAAACAAAAAAAAACAAAACAATACAAAGAAAACAAGAACAACAACAGCAACAAAAAACTAAAAAGAAAAAGAGAAAAGAAAAATAAATTAAATTCTCAAGCTGTAGGAAAAGACTAGATTACTTAGAGGTTAGCAAACTAATGTGTAGGCTGGCTGGTATTTGTTCTCATGGGCTCTCTCTCCCAAAAAACAGAGTCTTGTTGTATAGCCCTGACTGACCTGATACTCAGACTTGGGGGCAATCCTGCTTCAGCCTCCCAAGTACTAGGGTTAGAGGTATATGTTACCATGCCCAACTTTGTCCTTGTTTTTGTAAATAAAATTTTTCTTGGAACATAGTCTACTTCAGTTGCTTCTGAATTGTCTATGGCCACCTTTGGGCTGTAACACTGTAATAGTAGAGTTAAGTAGTAGTTGCGACCTTATATCTTTTTTTTTTTTGGGTTTTTGTTTTGTTTTGTTTTTTCGAGACAGGGTTTCTCTGTGTACACCTGGCCATCCTAAACTCACTTTGTAGACCAGACTAGCCTTGAGATCACAGAGATCTACCTGCCTCTGCCTCTCTAGTGCTGGGATTAAAGGCGTATGGCACCACGCCCAGCAATTGCAAACAGCTGTGAACTGTCATGTGGGTGCTGGGATTTGAACTTATGTCCTTTGGAGAACAACCAGTTTTTAACCCCTGAGCCATCTCTCCAGCCCCGTGACCCTATATCTTGTAAAAGTAAAAGTATATAAAACTTGGCCTCTCTCACCTGTTCTTTGGTTTGTGAGATGGGGTCTCATGTGGCCTTGGTGTGGCCTTGGGCTCACAGTGGTTGTAAGCCATGCTGACTTGGTGTGAGCACTGTTTGGCTCTTTAAGAAAAAGTCTACTTTGTGCAGGATAGGGCTCTAGAGGGATGCCCAATTTGGTGGTCATGGGTGTAACCATTTAAATTATCTAATATTTATACCAATAAAGATATGGGATGTGTAAACTGTGGTAAAAACCTGCTAGCTCAGCAAATTAACTTTATTTTCTGAACTATATACAAAATACTTATTTACAAGCCTGATTCTACAACTAAACTGCTAGCTCTTTAGAAATCTCTTTCTAGCTGTGTCATTCTACCTAGCTAATCTACCTTTCTCTTGAGCTCCTCCAATCCCAAGAGGGCTCCTTAGCTTTCTTTCCCAGAATTCTGTTTTACCCGTGCTCTGCTAGCTGCATCTCTGTTGTTCCTGCTAGCCCAAAGAGAGGCTCTTTGTCTCTTACCTAAAGCTCTCCAAAAAGGCCCTTCCAATCCAAGAAAGAGAACGAGCTCTATGAAAGGTCCAATTGCTTATCAAAGAAGTCTCTAGCTCTTCCCTACACCCTTGGCAGGCTGCAGGCTGAACCATGTCACTATCATGGTAGAAGGGCTCCAAGCCATGTCAGTAGGGTCCTAAACCATTTCACCTTTACAGTGGGGCACCTTGAGGACACCCAGCTGACTTTGCTTTGGGTCATAGAGCAAAGACCACAAGACCTCTCCCAAGCAACTTGCCTTAAACTAGGAACTTTCCATCCTTTAGCATTCTTCTCTATGGAAGCTTTTAGAGGCACACCCAAGCTGCATCTTTTCAGGACACACCTAACTGCATCTGACAAACCCAATATCTATTTAGGGTTTTATATTTTACTAACAATTAGGTTTTCTATGTACAATAATGAAATATCCTGTAACACATGGTGGCTTCAGTCTTCCCTCCAGTGATGGTAATGCCATATAGCATTTTTCAAGTTACTAGGCAAGTTCCAAATGATTCTGACCACAAATACCTGCCAAGAGAAGAATTTTTTTAAAAAGTGAAAATGCAATAATGATGATATGGGCCAACAGGATGATTACCCAAGGCAGTATGCAGCTCAAGGAGTTAGAAGAGAGACACACAACAAATTTTTAACCAGAGCATTATTCCAAGGGCTTTTAAGTTTCTATTTGTTGTGCTGAATTTAGCTTACAAGGATAGCACAAAGCCACTCTCATAAACTGTCAGTTAGCACTTGAAAATATCATCTTTCCCATTAGTACATATCAAAGCCTTTCAGTAGCGTGATCACTACCACAGACTATAAGCTCGTGGGAGGCAGAGGCAGGTGGATCTCTGTGAGTTCAAGGCCAGCCTGGTCTACAGAGTGAATTCCAGGCTAGCCAGGACCACACAGAGCAACCTGTCTCCAAAAACCAAAAAACAAAACAAAAAACCCCACATATATACTGACATATTAATTAACCTTCACAGTAATTTCTATGAGTAGATACTTACTATTCTCATTTTAAAGATGAGCACTTCATTTGGTCTTTTGTTTTATATTCTTTTTTTAAAATGTGGGTTTTTTTTTTTTGTGTGTGTTTTTGTTGTTTGTTTGGTTTTTTTTTGAGACAGGGTTTCTCTATAGAGCCCTAGTTGTACTGGAACTTACTCTGTAGGCCAGGCTGGCCTTGAACTCACAGACATCCACCTGCCTCTGCCTCCCAAGTGCTGAGATTAAAGGCATGCGCCACCACACCAGGCCCCCCCCCCAAAAAAAAAGTTTTTATTAACATATATATGTGTGTTATTATATATATGTTAATAAAAAGAAAATGTTATTTATATATGTTAAAATATGTTATATATTATGTATGTTATATATATTAAAAATATAAACATAGCCGGGTGGTGGTGGCGCACGCCTTTAATCCCAGCACTTGGGAGGCAGAGGCAGGCGGATCTTTGCGAGTTCGAGGCCAGCCTGGTCTACAAAGCGAGTCCAGGACAGCCAGAGCTGTTAAACAGAGAAACCCTGTCTCGAAAAACCAAAAAAAAAAAAAAATATATATAAACATATAAATAGTATGAGTATACTTGTGGATTTTATACATGTACATGATGTATTTTGATCATTAACCCCTTGTACCCTTCCTGTGTAAGTCACCATGTCCAGCTTTTTTTATTTTAAATACTGTCCTTTTTTTTTTTTATGCCCACTCTCTAATATCTGTAATCAAATATGTATGGGACTGGAGAGATGGCTCAGCAGTTAAGAACACAGTCTGTTCTTCCAAAGGACCCGGGTTCAAATCCCAGCACCCACAGGGCAGTTCACAGCCGTCTGTAATTGCCTAGTGTGGTTGTGCACACCTTTAATCCCAGTACTTGGGAGGCAGAGGCAGGCGGATCTCTGTGAGTTCAAGGCCAGCCTGGTCTACAAAGTGAGTCCAGGACAGTCAGGGTTACACAGAGAAACCCTGTTTTGAAAAAAGAAAAATATGTATTAAAACTGGTTCTTAAGAAACTCTAACTTTGCTTCATTAAAAAACCAAAATAATAATAACAATACCTGATGTAAAAACACGAAGAGGATCTTCTCTAATTATTATTAGGGCTTATCAAAATACTGACTTTTCGCTAATATTTTTCTTTGCTAGAGATAGAGCAATAGATCTCCTGCCTCTTCCCAACTAGTTCCCCTTCTACTTTCCTAACTTGTTTTGGTGACCGATTGAGTTTAATTAGGGGTGTTTACAGGAGTGTGGGTGAGGGGTTATTTACACGTACATAGGCAACTTACCAGTGGCTTTTCCACTAAAGAAAATGTCTCCCTCAGCAGTCATTAACTGCCTGTGTATCCTCAGGGATGGGTTGAGCTTTGTGAGCTCTTTCAAGTGAGAATGTTGCTGAACCCAATCTTCTGCAGGTAATCAGCTGCATCCCATAACGCTTCCATCTCTTCCTCTGGCTCTGTTCTTTCCGGGTACTCGTTCATGCATGCTATTCCCTAAGCATTAGAGGGAGTAATATAGATCTACTTAACTGCCACTTAACTCTCAGCACTGGCCAGTTGTAAGCTTCTGTGGTAACTTTAGCCCACAGCAAAAAGAAACTTCCTTGACCAAAGCTGACAGCAGTATTCATCTATGAACACAACATAAATGTTTTTAGAAGGAAATCTGAAAGGGACTTTATGTCCACTTAGCAATAAAACAGCAGTACCTTGCCCACTAGAACCTAGGTTTATAGTCCCAGGCATGAATTCCTTCCTGTGGAGCAAGCCTCAAATCTAATAATAACATGATTCATTACCCCAACAACAGTTATAACACCATTGCACATTCATTCATTCATTCATTATTTGAGGCACTATGTCATAGACCAGGCTAACCTCAAACTTGCTATGTAGCCAAGGCTGGTCTTGGATTGCTTGTCTTCCTGATTCAGCCTAGGACTATGAGCATTTTGCCACCATGCTTTTAATATACTCATTAATTTTGAGAAGATAAAATTTAGGAGTAAATGGTCTTTTGAATTTAATGAACTTGTTATACTTTCCCTTGTAGATTCTCTCAAAATCTCAGTCTTCACATGAGCACAGAGAAGGTAAAGTGTTGTGGACTGGTTGCTTCTGCTGTGTATTTGGAGAGACTCTCTTGGAGACTGTCTCAGAAGACTTCACCTGTTTACCCTTATTCCTTGCAAATGGAGCAGAGTCCAATACATCCTTGATTGGAGGCTGGTTTCAGAAAACCTTTGACTGTTGCTTCAGCCCTTTAGCAATCAGTGCGTTTAATCTTTCCTGGATGGCTGCTATGTGGACTGCATGCAAAATGGACCATTACATGGCTACTACTGAATTTTTTTGGTCTGTGCCCTGTAGCCCTCACAGCTTGGATATTTCTTATGCAATACATCCAGAGGATGCAAAAGCTTTATGGGACAGTGTCCACAAAACACCTGGGGAAGTTATACAGGAGGAAGTTGACTTATTTATGGACTGCCTTTATTCACATTTCTATAGGCATTTCAAAATTCACTTATCAGCCACAAGATTGGTTCGTGTCTCAACATCTGTAGCTTCAGCACATACTGATGGGAAAATAAAGGTTAGTTTGAATAATTTTTTTATTGTCACGTTTTCCAAATGTGAGGTGATTATATTGTTACATGGAGAAGCATACTTGAATTCATAGTAGTTCAAGACAATAGAGAGACTTATTTTATGCTTTATAAATGACCCATCAAAGTCTTTAGCCACCTAGAGTCAGCCTTAAAGTGGAAGGGTACTATGTATTATACAGTGTAGAGCTGAGTGATATGAACTACCCTCTAGCAACTGAAATTTTCAAAATTGCCAAATTTTGAAATAATTATTAAAATAACAGCATTTTTATGTGTGGGATAAAATTATAGCCAATGACAGATTAAGATGCCATCTTTGCCTTCTAGGCTTTATTGCCATTAGAAAGGAGGACACAGAGAAATGGTTTTTATGTTCTATAAAGAAACAAAGTTGACTCTTAAGATTTATTTTTAAAATTTTATTTATGTATATGGGTGTTTTGCCTCCATGTATAACCGTGCACCATGTGTGTGCTGTGCATGGTGCTCATGTAGACCAGAAGTGGGAACCTTTGGATCCACTGACGCTGGAGTTTGGTTTTGAGCTGTCAGGTGGGTGCTGGGAATTGAATGTGGGTCCTCTGGAAGAGCAGCCAGTGCTCTTAGCCACTAAGCCGTCTCTCTAGACCCTTTAAGATATATTTAAATACACATCCCTATATACATCCAGTGAATGTTTCCTATTATTTTGTCCTTGTTACAACTATTAAAAGGGTTTAATTCTACTTTTTCTTTTTACTTTTAAATTTTTCTGTGTATTTGTATTTTTCTGTGTGTGTGTGGTGGGAATTCAACATAGTGCCTTGTGCATACTAGGCAAGTACTCAGCCATTGAGCTTTTGTAGTGTGTTCTTTCTCTCAGCCCCAAGCTCCCAGAAATAAGACTCTGAGACTCAAAATATATTAACAGATACCTAGACCATACAGCTAGGCTTATTCCCTGATTAGTTTGTAATTTAATTATTTATTCTAATCTAAGTTCTGCCATGTGACTGGTTACCTCTGTTCAGGTACCATATGTGTGTCCTCCTCCATGTTCCTGTCAAATCTTCCCACACCTCGCACTCTCCCAGAATCCTCTCTGCCTATCTGATATCCCACCTTCTATTCTACCTTTTCCTGTAGTCCATAGGTTTTTTATTGACAGGCGATGTATCTATACAGTACATAAGATATTCCTTCTACATTTACCCCTTTTAGTCCAATGAAAGGCTCTTTTTCTTACAATAATAAACTAAATACAATAATAAAAATTATGAAACAGTTATGAAAACTATTAGGTATGATTTACATTCACAATGTTCAGTCCGTATGTACCAAAAAACATCTTAAGTCCTAAATAACTTGACCTTTGTTTGTAAGACTATGATTATCTAGTCTTCAACCCCATCAGAGACTTGAGAAGGAATAAATATTACCTGAGTATGTAGAAAGTGAAGGCAAGCAGCTTCCAAAACTATAGAATTGACAGACAGCTGGCTGCTTGGACAGTTCCCAAAATTTCTCTATAACATTGGAGCATCATCTTCAGCTTCCTGGCCCAGTATATCTGACAGACATATTTGTGAAGCAAAAATTATGAAGGGCTGCTTACCCTGTCTTAGCAGAGCTCGGCAGTCAACTTCTCTCCGCCCAAGTTTCACCCATTTTGGACAGTATTCAGTCTGCAGAAGAGCAAAAGCAGTCTTTGCCCAGTGACTAGCTTGCCATATTTAAAGCCGTCTCCTAATGCAGGTTCTTCGATGCTCATCATCTTCTTCCAAGTTGACTGGGGTGCTGCCAGGAGCTGACATGTTTCATAATCAAAAACCTTAATTTAAATAAAAAACCTTTAAATGCCATATTCTGTAAGTCTCTGAAGTTTTTGAAGACCACCTATCTAATCACATCTAAATAAGCAAACGTTGCTTGTCTCTAGCTATTTACTATCGGTTTAACCTAGGATGTATATATTTGTGATAATCTAGACTAGTATCTGACATGACCGTGAGTTTGATTGACTGTTAACTTACATTACTTAATTATCCTAAACAGTTTGTAATAGCAGTTTTTTAGAGGATTGGAAGTAAACATTGCATTTTTAAATGAGTTGCAATGGTTCAATATCTTAAAGTAAAGGAAAGAGAGAAATCCCTGAGTCTAAACTTCTGTGTTTTGTTTTCTTCCTGATCAAGACCATTTAATAATTTGTAACCAACTCCTTTTTAGCAGCAAGCATCTATCTCCCAATAGAACAACCAAAACCTAACTCCCTGCCTTAAGGGAGTGGGATGTCGGTCTCTTAAAATTGCTTTCTGTTGATTTGGGGCATAGGATTCCTTTTGTGGTCCCACAAAAATTGGGGAAATAATTAAGAAAGTTAGCTATAACATTTGTTGTCCAGTCTCTAAATGCTGTGAAAATGTAGGCTTAAATGAAGTCCTGACTGGAATAGTCTGTGATACTGGATAATTTAAGCTAGCTGTTTTGAAGTTGTTCTGGAAGTAAGTTTTGATGAAACATCAATTGAGGCAGTCTGTGATTGGATCAGGCAGGATGCTGGAATAAACATGTCAGTGTCTCAGCATCCTCCAGAATGAATCTTGTCAAGTCCGCTCCAACCTTACTGGTGTCTCCTTCTTTTGTTCTGTAAACATATAAAGTCTCACAAGTAATATACAGTTCTGTAGTAACATATTTATGAAGTGTGCAATTTGCATAGATCAGTTAAAGATGATTCTTTATAAGCTAGTTTGGATTGTAACCAAATTGCAATATAAATTTTTATCTATGCTATTTGTAAGAATGGCATAAGTCCTGAGGATTTTATAGCCAACAAGATTTATAGGCTGTGCATTTACATTCAAGTCTCAGTATCAAAGCTGTTTCCATATAGAGGGATCAGCAATATATATTACCTGTCTCGGATTTTTTTGAATTTCTTCTTTCTGTCTGCAGCCAAGATCTTCAGGAGGCCTTCTCCTGTCAAATCTGATTTTTATCACTTTGGATGGAATCCATAGCCTCTCCTTTCCTGATGACATAAACATAAAGCTTCTTTCCCAATACAATGTACCTTTTGTTCTCCAATTTGAAGTCAAGACAAGTATAGGTTGATTTAATTTAGCAGTCCCCTTTTCATCTAGGCCCACTCCATTCTGATCTCTCTCAAAGAGGATGCATAAAACAAACTACTATCATCATTGAACATATAACCGTTTTCATGTTGACAGTCAAAACTGCATGGAGTTCAACTATCCTTCTCTACAGTGGTTTTTTTTTTAACATGGAAGATATTTATTTTTTTCTAAGTCTGTCTATGGAGACTTATTGTTTAAACTGTATTTTTTTGACTATCTGTGTTCAGTTTGTTTATTTATTAGCATTTATGTACCCCTGAAAACATTTCTATTGCTTTCTTTCTCCTCTCTCTCTCCCTCCCTCCCTCCCTTTCTCTCTCTCAGAGCTCAGAGAGATCCACCTGCCTCTGCCTCCCGAGTACTGGGATTACAGACCTGCACCACCACTCCCACAACTACAGACAGCTGTGAACTGCCATGTGGATGCTGGGATCTGAACCCAGGTCCTTTGGAAGAGCAGCCAATGCTCTTAACCACTGAGCCATCTCTCCAGCCCCACAACATTGTATTTTTAATCCATGTTTTATTTTAAAATAAGGAAATCAAGGCTAGAATAAATTTAAGTGACACATTCAAGATAGCTCAGGAAAAAAAAAGATGTAAGGAGCTGGCAAGATGTGTCAGTGGGCAAGGGCACTTGGTGCCAAGCAGGATGACCTGAATTTGATCCCTAGTATCCATATTGGGCAGGTCACAACTGCCTGTTCCAGAGGATCTAACACACTCTTCTGGCCTTTTTTAAAATTTGTTTTTAACCAAGCTCAGCTGGTTTAGAAGTGTATTGCTCTTGAAGGGGATCTGAGTTGGATTCCCAGCATCTGCATCAGGCAGTTCAGAACTTCCTGTAACTCTGGCCTCTTTCGGCACTTGCATTCATGTGCATATACCTATACACACAACTGCATAATTAAAGATATAGTAAAATCAACAAACAACATGGTTTTTTTGCAAAACCCACAAATATCAAATTGCTTTGTCATAAAGCTGTCTTAATTTTAAATTTATAATCTTTTTTTCTTTCACAGATTCTGTGTCATAAATACCTTATTGGTGTGTTGGCATATATGACAGAACTGGCAATTTTTCAAGTTGAGTGAATTCTTGTGTGGACTATCAATAATGCATTATAAACACTTTCAATTATTTGCTGAATTGCTATGCCAAATGAGACAGTAGAAGAAATGGAACACCTGTTTTCTCATGGTGACTTTGGAGTTGCCCAGGTGGATCTGGAACACAGTAATGGTAGTGGGTGAGCCTCCTTCATGTGCTTGTGTACCCATCATATCGCTGTGGTCATTTCATGTGTAATGCTATAAAAGATGCCAAATTGTTAATATAAAAGTATCCAACTTTAGTCAAATAAACTTATCTAAAATCTGGTGTTTCTGATTTAAGTTATTTATTCTCTTGGTGACGCTTGCCTCTGAGGTTCCTATTCGAGTTCCTCAATTTTTCTTTCCTTTTTTTTAATTTTAATTTTTTTGTTTTTTTTGAGACAAGGTTTCTTTGTGTAACCTTGGCTGTCCTGGACTCACTCTGTAGATCAGGTTGGCCTTGAACTCACAGAGATCCACCTGCCTTTGCCTCCCAAGTGCTGGGATTATAGGCCTGTGCCACCAAGCCTGGCCATTACAAAGAGTTTCAAACTGCCATGTGTATGCTGGGATTTGAACCTGGGTCCTTTGGAAGAACAGCCAGTGCTTTTAACTGCTGAGCCATCTCTCTAGCCCAAGTTCCTCAATTTTTCACCTCCAGATTTCTGTCAGCTTGTTTTTGTTGTTGTTTTTTTTTTTTTTTTTTTTTTTTTTTTTTTTTTTTTTTTTTT